>JADDOH010005141.1:0-12914 GCA_016648135.1 Agrypnia vestita
CGTCTTCCCCATTCACATTTCTTATACGCTGCGGTTTTTTGTTAGTCGACCAACAAATTTTAATTAATTATCTATATATTAATTACGCCAAAAATGCTGCGGTAACTAGATGATTTCTATTGCCAGTTAAAAAAGACCAATGACGAAATCGTATAGCGTAGCGAGAAGTTTGGATTGTTTTAAAATACACGCAGATAATATTTAATGTGCAGAATATTATACACGTAAAATAAAAATGGTCACTTATAAAAATAATGTACTTACTCTTTATGGACGTTTATTAATTTTTGATATGCATATTTGTGTTTCAAAATTGTTTGTAAATTTCGCCATATCCCTTTTTGGTTACTGGTCAACCCAGCTGCACGGCTGTCAGTTCGGCGTGGTTCGTAGCTATCAAGCTATTTAGCGAAATATTTACGTTTTCTCTTTATACTATTTATCGCTTTAAAAAGCTACTCTTAGTTAGAAAAATGTTATATGATACTGAATGAAATGAATCGGAATGCGGAATCACGTGCAGTACATAATCATGTATGATATTTAACTGAAATTGTATTTGATAGATCTTTCTTTAAATTCATTACAAGAATGTCCTTTTAGAAATGTGATTGTTTTAAAATACGAAAAAAAATTGTTCAGAATTTTAAGAAAATTGGACTACGTTTTTTAATATTATGGCAAAGAGTGTTATTTTGACAATTGATAAATTGACTTGAATTATTAATAAATTTTAAATCGCCTAAGACCTATTTGCGCAGTAGCCATCATTGTCGCGAAGCGACTACCATAGCCGACAGCATGGCCTCGCAGCAAGCAGACACCGCGCGGTGGCCACCATTGGCTGCGAATCGCCCACCTTAACCGCCATTGGTATCTGCCATTGGCGACAGCCGATTGTAGACACCAATGGCCGCGCAGCAGCCATCAATAGCCGTGTAGCGGGTACCATCGGCTGCGCAAGCGGCCTAGACAGCCGCCCGCAGGGCCTAGCAGCAAGCAATCGGCAATAGCCGATTACTTAACTGCTAGTTTTATTTAATTCGTTCGAGCATTTTTTAGAAATATAACTGGCTTTATTTATAGCCGACACCCGTGAAATAGTAATACCGAGTTATTAAAGTATCTGATCATTTTTTTTTATATATTTCCCCTGCCGGCGGTTAAATGCACTATTCCAAACCCTGGCGATTGGACGGAACACGAAATGTTTCGCGTCTTTGTTAAGTCCTATATGTATAGTATTTTTGACGGATGATGCAGGCTCGGCGATAGCAACATGGCCTTTTAAGACTATTGATAAGGATCTCAATAATAGTGGTGTGAGGTTGATTTTTATGACTTTAAATAAAAAATAAGAATTGAAACTGCATTTTTTCAAACACAGTAATAAAAATAAAACGGTTCGAAACCGAAATTTCGTCCTGGGTCCAGAATGGCCCACCAACCGGGTGCTACGGACGTCTCCTCGCGTAACCTCCTTTGCCACCTGACAATACAACCGCGCACGCCGCGATACAACAATAAAAGTGTTTGATATAATTTATCGCAGCGATAACTCAAATCGGTGACGGCCGAGCAGCGACTCGTGCGCGTTAATCTTTTGTCTTTGGGCGCAGTAAATCACCTGAAATGGGTTATTTTCAGCTCAATATTGCTCCAGTTGAAACAGACGATGCACCGTTCTCCCTCAACAGGTGCAGTTCTCACCATGGACGATGCGTTGGCGATATTTGCATTTTTATGTTTTTCCAAGATATTCTTCGCACAATTTAGTAGTGATGCAACGAATACGATCACGAATATTAAAAACAAACTGAAACGCAACGCAAATTACGGTTTGGCTGTGCACCGTGTATCGGGATTCCCCTAACATTGAATAAATGGATATGTTGACTTTTCAAGTTGTCTATTGTTACTTGCTTCACAGCGTAACATGAGTTCCTTCGTCTAGTTTTGTCGGGTTTATTAATAAGGTTAGGTGCTCATTTCATGTAGTTTCTGTTTTGTAATACGTATTGTTCGTTGCATTTTATTTCCGTTGTGTGTAAAAGTGTTGAATCTTACGAAGTATTTTCAAATTAAATCTAATAACACGACCTCTCGTAAGCGTGAAAAAGTGATATTTATTTTCGACCGCTGGGAATGTACAAATGGATAAAATAAATCTGCTTTTCGAACAAAAATTTGCCAGTTGTAAATTTTAATTCTCTAAGCGATCTATATAGTTTAGATCGCTTAGAAACAGACGGTGTGTATAGACTCGATTGTCGAGACTGCGATAAAGTATCCGTGGGACAAACGGCGCGTACAATTTCCAAAAGGATCAACGAGCAGAAACGGGCGTGCAAACTCGGTCATCCAGAAAAATCAGCACTGGCTGGGCATTTTCTGGATACGGGCCATCATTTTGCATTCGAACCGAAAATCCTCGGAAAGCCTAAGAGTCTTATCAAGGAAGCACTAGAAATCTACAAGCACCCGATAAATATTAATAGAGATGATGGTCTCAAATTTAAAACATCTTGGTATCCGGCGCTTCAAAGTCATTCTCGTCGCAGACTCCGCAGAGATAGTGACCAGACAACAGATGAATCCTACACACAACACAATACAACACATCATGACTTCGGCACGGTATTGCAAGCCGATACTTAACTACAACACCAACATTCACAACAACACATCAGCCCTGATGATGGACCCTGCAATGGGATCCGAAACGTCGGCCCTAATGGTCTTAACAACACGGCATAATACCCCAGTAAACACAAACTCGAAGATTCTGGGAGGTCTCGTCTGCTCCATCTCTCGACGTGGTCCCTCCAGAAACGCCTTCTCTGCCTGTTCCATCTTACAGTGTCTTGTATGTCGCAGGTTCTGCGGATTTCTGTCTCTGAGGGTCTCGTCTCCATCTGGGTAGTTCTGATGAGGTGATTGGTTCTCACCGTGTCTGCCCTTGCTTCGACACCGCATGTAGTGATAGGTCTTACGCATGTTTTGTATATTCTGAATTTGCTTTCCGCAAAAAGAAGAAGATTTATAACTACATATAACCCGTCAGAAATGACGGACTTTTTGTTTTTCCTAGAGTTTTATTAATTTGCTTAAATTTTTCACAAAATGCCGATTAACATTTAGCATTCACAACAAATAAAATTATCGCAAAACCGTTATAGTACGTTCGTTTGTGTTGTCGCATAAACACACAGAAGTACATGATAGTATGTACCTATTTTGATGATAAAAATAAAAGTTTTAAAATTATCAAAACACTTTTCGTTTCGGCAAAAGAACCAATGCTGATCGCGCGCGAGCGACGGGTGCGCGCAGCCGAAAATGATCTTCCGAGCGCCGTTTCCAGTAGCGGCCGACGTCAAAATGCCGCGAAGGTTCTGTCGGGCCGCCTGGTCGAAAGGCGCGGTTCGACCCTTTCTGCTCGCCGGCCGCAGATTGCCGGGCACCGTCGCCAGCTCGGGACCGGGCCCGGCGCCAGCGCTATCGGCACAATGGATGGTTTCATTTCAGAATACCGAAGTGGATCGCGTTAGTGTCGAGGTACAGATGCACACGCTTATTAGTGGCACGCTAATGAGCATGTTACTAATAAGCATGCCCTAACAACTGTACACACTTGCTCATAAATAAGCATGCTCAAAGCTAACAATCAAAACACACATGATAGAGACGCTCTTATTCAAAATGGAAACTTTGCAAAGTGAAACAGGAAATTCAAGTGAACCAATAAATCAAAACAGTTCCCGAGTTTCCATCCGCGCATTTTTGATTTTAGTTTATATAATTTTTATTGTAAGATTTGAATCATTCGTGCCTTTTAATAATAAATAATAATAATATTGGATTATTTATATAGCGCCATTTTTGTGAAAATTTCACCTCAAGGGCGCTTTACACACAAAAAACTCTTACATACTAAAATCGTAGAATCACAAAATGAAAAAGAAAAGAGAAAGAAAAATCGTTCAAAACATAAAATAGTAAAAAAAAAAAAAACAACGAATATTAAAAAGGTTCTGGGAAAGATTTTGAAAACAAGTGCGTTTTAAGTCTTTTAATAAGGTTTCATAAACATTATTTCTTGCTATATTATTTTAACACAACGGTGACCGAGTATTCCACAGACACTCGTGATTCCTATAATGAGTCCCCGACGCGCCATATTTGTTTCATCTGTCGCGGACTGAGAAGATCGCATCGAAAACCGACGCTAGCCGCGAATGACATTAGAAATATTGAGCATGCTCATTACTAGCAACGTGCATGCACACATACAGTTGCCGGCAAACTTCTTGAAAGTCTTTGACGTGGTGGGGGAATGCGCAGAAGACGAAATTTGGGTCTCGTTGGTGGAAAGGTAGATGCGCAAACTCCCCCCCACTACGCTGTAGAATTTCAAGATGTTTGCCGGCTACTGTACTACTGGCGAAGGGAAAAACTACATTTCAAAATGAAGACTACAACACACACACACGATCACCAGTTTTTGAAGACTACAAAGTGTACACTACATTTGTAGTAAAAATGACATGGAGTGAACTAATTGTAGTACTATGAAATTGTAGTACTAATGAAGTGAAGTAATTGCAGTACTACAAAATTGCAGTATTAATGAAGTGAACTATTGCAGTACTACTAGGGATGGGCGTTGAATGGACGGACTAGTTGAAATCAACCGTTGACGTTGCATCGACGCGTCGACGGTTTACGTTTATCGCATGGACTAGTTGAATTCGTAGACGGTGGACGATTCGAGACTCAACGTAATGCAAAGCAACGAGCGAGAGCAAGACAAAACCTCTCCGTTTATTTCTCTCTCATCTCTCGCTGTCGACTTGTAGACGCCATAGACGGCTCGACGGGTAATTTCATTTCAACTCTAAAGTACACGACCATAGAGTGCAGATCTGTGTACACGAACTGTGACAGAGACTTAAAATTTGAATGCATGCGTAGGGCGAGATAGGCGTAATAAGCTATTATCTATTATTTTTTACTTGATTTTTTGCGATGTGCACGTGCGACGTTTCGGTGAATTCCCAATTTTACGCCGTATAAATTTAACAGTATAAAATAAAACAATTCTGTTTAATTATTTTATTTCTTATTGAACTAATATTTTACTGCGTGCACCTGATATTGTAGTGTACACCAACTTCTTTCTTTATTATATATAGAAAGAAGTATATAAAACAATATGTAAAAGCCTATAATGTGCGTAAACAAATAAATAATAAAATATTTCTTTTTACATATAAGCACAAGTAGCGGTTTTACTTTCCCCGAAACTATATTCCTTCGAACTTCTTTAAATTTTAAAAAGTAACGTAATAAAAATAGCCAACGGTTGAGCCGTCGAACAGCGTCGCGTCGAATCGTAGACAGTTGACCATCGTCCCGATGTTTAGATAGAACGTCCGCGTAACGAAGTTGACGCGTCAACTAGTTGACGAATTCAACTAGTTGATCGTCTCGTCGATGGACGGACGTGGACGGTCTCGTTTCGTCGACGCTAAATACGTCGACGACCCATCCCTAAGCACTACAAAATTGTAATGACCTGCAAGAAGTGCTTCTTGAAAAGTGTTACTTTTATGTATAAAGTATTACTTTTATATAATAACAAAGGTTCTATCTAAGTTATTGCCCTAAACAAATTGCAGTCTAGAGTATACATTCTGATATAAATGAATAATAAAAACACACATTTTTGTAGAAATAGGCATTTGCAGTGATTGTCCAGCCTTAATTAAATGTGTTGTGTACCGACTTCTCGCGGCTCTGTAAACTCCCACGATTCACAGCGAAGGGATCTATCAATCAGTATAGATTAGATCCTAGATAGCAGTATTTGTAACATAAATGTGTGGGAATGGCCTTTTACCTGTTTCCCTGTACCACAGTATAGTAAAGCATACAGTATTATATCTTCATACAAACAGCCGAAACGACGCCCTTCGAAATCTCGGTATACTTCGAACTGCTCAGTCGCCGCAGGGCTGCAGTAACGTACGGACGCAAGCAGTGTGAGATGCTCCCACGCATACATTTAGGTCAATTTATGGCACCCCAAACCATAAAGAGTCAGTCAATGAGCAGCCCTGGTGCGTTTTTAACCAAGTTTAAGTACCAAGCGGCCGTAGGTATTTATTTCAAGGACACTGCCAAGATAACATACTGTATGTATTTATTATACTGTGCCTGTACCCCGAAGATTTAATGGGGGTATGTTTTCATGTTTAGCAAAACCACCCTTTTGTGAACGTCACGGACACGTCAGCGGACACTTTGATATAATTTATTATCTGGGAAAATAGATTTTGGAACTTCTCACCCACACGCGTCGCGTGAACGTCCATATAAGCAATACTGGGGCGCTACCAAGATCAGATCGTATTCGACATTTAAACGAGAAAGACCTAAAAGTCTGCTTGATTTCTTCAATACGTCTCCGTGAATTTGTTATTTTGTTCACTTGCAATTTACTTTAAATAAAAGTAACCTCGTCAAACTACCGAGTCTTCATTTGTGCCACGTTTTCTCTTGATTGGTACTTAACAAATGAATAAATACAAATTGTTTCACAAAATTGAAGTATGTGTAGTTTAAAGTATTAAATTTGCGGTGTGCAGTACACTCGACGTGTGAAGCGTGCGCTTCATTATGACGTAGCGCTACATTGTAGCAGTGAGCACAGAGCGGACCCATCGCCAGCCAGTACCCGCCCAGCCGCCGGTCAGGCAGCGCGCGCGACGCGTTTTTTTTAAAATAAATATTTTCGAAACCGAAAGTCAGTGTTGCGGTGGCGCCGAGCCAAAACGTCGCGTCCGCAGTGCGCGCGCAACGACACGCAGCCGCCGCGATGAAACGGACCTTTTATCCCGCGCACTCGGATCTCGGAGAAGTAACGATCGCTCGCTATTTACGTTCGCGAAAATGTCGCCTCAAGGGCGCTTCACAGGGGGTGTCTCGTAGCCAGTAGCAAAAATTCCTGGGAGTCTTCGTGTAATTTCTAGTGACGCAACGAATACGAGTATTCGTATTCGCCGAATATCATCACGAATATTAAAAACAAATTATTTATAACTGAACGTAACGCAACTTACGGTTTAGCAGTTGTCAATTGTTACTTGTTTCACTACAAAACACGAGTTATTTCATCTAGTTTCGTTGGGTTATTAATAAGGTTAGGTGCTCATTTCATGCAGTTTAGTATTTTGTAATACGTATTGTTCGTTCCATTTTATTTCTGTTGTGTGTAAAAGTGTCAACTCTTATAAAATAATTTCAAATTAAATCTAATAACACGACCTCTCGTAAGCGTGAAAAAAGTTATATTTATTCTCGACCGCTGGGAATGTATAAACGGACAAAAGAAATGTTGTGCTTTTTGAACAAAAATTTGCCAGTGGTAAATTTTAATTATTAAATCTCTTAGTAAAAAAAGAACATCGGTGTATTATTTATTACCTTGTTGAATTATTCGTATTCGTCGAATAGAAGGCTTGATATTCGTTTTCGTGAAAGTAGTATTCCTCACATCACTAGTAATTTTGAATAGAAAATATCCTTTACACTGTGGGTGAAATGTCAACAGTGCAAAGTTTGCATTTTTTTCTCAGTATTTTTTATTTATTTTCGTCAATACAGCAACTTATACGAAATATTAAAAAAAAAAAAAATCGCTTTGATACAAGTCACATTACGGAAATTTGCAATTTTATTTGACTTGTATTAAAGCCAATAAATTTGTTATATTCCGTATAAGTTACATTATCGATGATCTAACGCTTTACAAAAAGTGAGTCCGAAATATTGAGGGAGAGAAGAATGCGAACTTTGATGCCGCCTGTCTCCGCAACCGTCGACACTTCACCCAAAGTGTGAACAATGTTTTCTATTCAAAATTGCACCAAAAACACTTCCCCAAATTTTTTGCTACTGCTGGCTCTGAGACACCCGTATACAACGACAATTTAGTGTTTCTCCGATACATAAAAATCGTTCGCAGACTTGCGGACGTATTCAAATTTAAAAAAAAAATGTAGTAACGATTGCATATGTGAAATTCTGTTATCATTGTTTTATTATTTTTTCATCGACAAATTATTTTGTTAATTTCAAAATGGCGCGAGTTATGTGGGTGTGCTACTTAAAAAAATAGATGTCTCGTGTTGCGTGTTAGATTATGTCACATGTAATTGTAGTGCAAAATTTGAACTAAATCGGCCACATCGTTTCTGAGATATCAATTTGTTTAATAATTCGCCTAATTGGACCAATTTTTGAAATTTTTCGAATGAGTGACGAATTATTCCCAGAACTTCGGGCTATAAGATTTGACCAAGGTTTGACAAAAAATCGCTCAATTCGTATCTGTATCTTATTACTTTTTATTTTATTTTATTCGGTCTTCCAACAGGGATACATAATTGCTCGGTAGGACAAAATGCAGAAAGAATATTTAAATGTGTCCCACAATTAAAGGCTGACAAGTCAATTTGATACGAATGACAGGTCAAGCAATTTTACAGTTTCATTTAAATGATTTAACTTTATCATAGACACAAAGGGGCTCGAGATCAGGGAGGGGGACGAGTTTCTAGTATCTGCCTCGCCACGTGACGATACTCTTCATATTGTCACGTGTGTCGGCTGCAGGAGGAATTAATGAAAACCCTGGGATTTAACACAGGATTTATTTGATACCGATTAATTAATTAAACTAACGTACAAAGTCGCTTATTACTATTAAAAGTAACGCTACACCTTAAATTAAACTATTTCGCAAATTTATCACTCGTAAACAGACACTATTATACATTCGCTTTGACACTATTCACTTGAATATTCCAAGTATGTATAATGATGTTGTGCCATGGTGGTTCTTAAAGTTGGTATCTTTATTTGTCCCTTTGTTCTATGTCTACTTATACAGTCCAGGGGGTGAAATTTATTTATAAGATAATCTTTGTAAATTTGGCATAGGGAGTTTGTTTTGTATATTTTTGTGAGTGATGGTACATTAGATTCTTGAAATGTAGGTTTTTTGAGAATCGTTTTAATAATTATTTTTTGTATTATGATTAATGGCTGTACGGTCGACTTTTAGCCCCTCCCCACCCAATAATACCATACTGCAAGAGGGACTGCACCAACGCGTAATACACCATTTTAAAAGTATTTTTGTTTAATATATTGCGTAGATTGTAAAAAAAAACATATCGGTTTTCTCAATCGTTCCACGGTCAGATTGACACGGTGTTGCCATCCGACGTGTTTGTCAATTGTTATTCCTATATATTACATTAAATACAATGAAATAACAGCAAGCTGTCGAGCGAGCGACTAGAAAATATTGCAACACAGGCTAGTCTCGCATTGGTCGGCCTGCCCGGGGACGCCAATCGCTAAATAAAAAATGTTTTTAGCGTACGTGCGAATGTAATACAAACATCGCATCACGTGGGCTCCGTAAGAATAGAAGAGTGCGAGCACGTCACAATTGACGAGTCGCTCGACGTTTGATTGGAGAAACACGACCGATAAGACACGGCTAGTATGCGACGGTGTAGGCGCGATAGCCGCTTTTCTAACAATGCGCGTGTGCGAGCAAATCTAAAATTGTACATTTATTTTGGTTGCGCACAGCGCAGACGTGATCCGCGCTGAAGTTCAAGGTGGCGAAGAAAAAAAAGAGCTGATGAGGAGGCTTGGAGGAAATCTTCTTCCCAGGGCATCGTCCAACTGAGCGATCGATCATGTTCATAAACCAACGCGGTTCTAATAGGTGTACCCATAAGTATCCGACCGTGTATTCCACAGTGTGTATGATTCCTACAAGTCACGAAAAGTAATGTTTTGTCATCTCCCCGACGCGCCGTATTTGTTTCATCTGTCGCGGACTGAGAAGATCGCATCGATATTCCATACTAGCCGCGAATGACATTAGCATGCTCGTAATAAGCAAGCCCGCTCACACATACTCGAAAGATATCCCTTCTCGTGGTGAATGACATTAGCACGTCAGCGTTAGCGTGCCACTAATGAGCGTGCTTATTACTAGCAATGTGCATGCCACTAATAAGCGCGGGCTAAAGAAGCTCAATATTGCGCATGCTCACGTGCCACTAATAAGAATGTGTACGAGTACCTTAAAGAATATTTAAAGACCCCATGGCAAGAAGTTGTTAACTAACATTTTTGTTAAAAATGAGTTAATAAGCCGTCTAAACTAAATATTGTAAGCTCTTTCCATTTGAAATAAGTTCAGAACTTAAAAATAATTGGAACATGTTCAAATCATAGGGATGAACCATGTTAACTACACTTTTTCATAAAAATCATATCAGTTACTAATGGGAATAACATGTTATCTTCAATAATAACATGATTATGCCATCATTCTGAAATAAACACGCTTTTTAATTTGATTGTAATATTTATGGTTAATTAGACATGCGCGCCGAGCCTGAATTTGCCAGCGGCGGCGTGCCGGCCTGAAACGGTCGGCGGCGGCGGCGCGCCGCGGCGTGGCTCATTTTTTTAGGGGATATGTTTTTTAAGGAATGTTTAGATGTCGTGGAAAAACAGGAGCAATAATATTCAAATCAAGGAATGTTCTATTATAAAGTTTTCGAATGCAAATTTTAGGTGCAAAGAAAACCATGCTTTCATTCAAGATCACAGTTTTCTTTGCATAATTGTCATGTATGAATATGATTTTGTTAACTCTCACGGGGCTCATTTCATGTCTGCTGAGGTTTAATTTTGTATTTATTTTAATTAATCTGGCTCTTAAGTTATATGTTGTGTTTTTATCCTTATGCTAATTACTTTGGACACTGTGGACTTTGCATTCATATTTTGTACTATAGCATTTTTTGGACTGACGGGTGCCTACCGGACTGTGAATGGTACCCACCGCTTACCCAGGATCGTTTTATGAGCAAAAGCTCCCATATCGGTCCTTCTCATTCGTCTCCAGGTTGACATTTTTTTAGCTACAATGCAAGACCGTGCTGCCCCGCACGGGTCGTATAAACCGGTGCGAGGCGGCACGGCCGCAAAAACAAAACCATTCACAGACCGACACCATTAGTGCCTACCGGACTGTCTCCAGTCAAGCACTCCTAATCCTGGCGGGCATGCTTGACTGGACGAACTGGGCGGACGATCTCGAGGTCCTTGAGGCTTGCGCCTGTCGCAGATTACTGAGGGGCCTGGAAACAGTCTACTTTGGTAGATCTCTCAGGCCCCTGGAAAACGAGCGACCACAGGTGTTGGAAATGCGTGTTAGGCTAATAACGTTAGAAGTATGGCAAAACAAGTGGGACACCGCCACCGCCTACAGATGGACACACTCCTTCCCGAGGGTGAGGGTTAAAGAAAGAAACTTGAGTTTTTCCGGAGGTTATTTTCCGACTCTAGACCACTATATGGTACAAATGCTTTCGGGCCATGGAGAGTTCAGATCTAAACTCCATGATCTTGAACTCTCCGCTCATCCATGGTAGGTACACCTAATGCCAGAGAGCTAGAGTGCTCCAGACTCCGGGGCATATCCTCTGGAATTGTGAACTCTTGATGGATGCTAGATACGATATGCATGTTGAAATATTCGGGCCACATGACACTGGTCGGCGTGTCATAAACGCCGATCTTGTTAGAAATGAAAGAAACTTTGAATGCCTCCGTGAGTTTGTTAGGGTGTGGGTGTCCCGTTGGGAACTCCTTAGGGCGACTAATCAATATGAATCCGAATAAAAATATCCTGCCGAAAATGGGTGGCGAAAGTGTAGGGCCGATATGTCAGCCATTGCTCATAGAACGGCCCTGGGTGTGTGGTGGGTCCCCTCTTATCTCACCGGACTCAGCCGAGACCTTTTGGCATTTACAACAAGGCCGGAAACTGAAAACACACGTGTTAGGGTATGCTGGTAGCTGGAATTGCCAGCACAGCTCTAGCGAGCGGGTTGAGCCACGGAAATGCTTTTTTTCTTTCTTTCCAGTAGATAAGGACCTTGGACAACTTCTACATCTTATGATCTCGTAGTAGCCAGGTACTTCCAACATTCTTGTGAAATTTCGGCATCTTCTAAGTCTAAATCTGTGACGTTGCTGCTATATTTCTTGGAAAGTTTGGATAGCAAGGCTTGTTCAGAAGATGCACTTGCAACAGGTTCAGAGTCAGAAGTAGCTGCTGATATATCTTCAAATCTTCTTGTTACTAGATCTCTTGCTTTCACTTGTTTTTCAATGTAGTTTGCCAGAAACGCAGCGCGCGTGGTATTTTTATGCTCCATGTAGTTGTCAATTTCACTCAATCTCAGGTACACTTTTGATTCCATCGCCAGTTATGAGATCGTGCAACCCGTGCCCTAAGAAAAAGTGGCTGTCTTATATAGCCCTTTTAATATTTGATCCAGAATCTGTAACGGTATGGATTTCTTTGCCATTCAGGCTGTGGTGGCCAAAGACGCGTGCATAAACACATGTAATGAGGTACCACATATGCTGACATCGAGCACGGCATACCGTTACCCTCGATACAGGGTCGAGGCAAAAGCGCTGAGCACAACAAACAAGGCGACAATGTAAGCCGGACCAACGACCGAGTACAAAGGCGACGTATAGCAGAGGGCATGAAGAGCGGATAAACTCACCTTGCTGATCCAGACAAAATATCCAACACGCACTGCCGAGTAAAGACGAAGTTATAACAAATCCAATCTCTTTGTTCACATTCACTATAAAAACTGTAGTCTCCAGAGCAGACTATCTCACTTCCCCAGTGAACGGCTCGTATAGCGGAAGCCCTCGCCGTCATACCTTCGAACGTCACGCTTTCACTTGTAACCTTTGTACCTACTGTATTCTTTATAACTTTTGCTTTT
>JADDOH010005142.1:0-29517 GCA_016648135.1 Agrypnia vestita
TCATTAAAATCCATACATACATTGATAAATGCCCGTTTTTTTTTCATTTTCAATATCATTGTTATTTTTTACTTGCTATTCATATACAATGCAGGCTGTATTGTATTTGAAATTTTTTCCTGACTGAATTAGAAATTTGATTATTATTAATTTGTTACAAATTTATCTATTAGTCAAGAACACATAAGTACAATAAAATTTAAACCGAGTAATCGGATTAATAATATAAACTATATTTTAATGGGTTATTGTTTATAACGTTAACGTTGTGGATTTAAAAATATTAATTTTAAAAACTCTTCTTACAGGTTAAGTTGAAAAGTGGCTTCGATTCCAACGTGTTTTCACCCGGATAAACTAACAATTCGCTTTATAAACTAACAACACTAAGGGCCGATTGTTTCATGTTGAATTAAAGTAAACGTTCGTTTAAATCATAGATATTTACGAAAACGGATCGTCTGATTGGTGGAGAACGCAAAAATCTATGCTTTAAACGAACGTTTATATTGATCCAACTTGAAACAACCGGCACAAACAAGTCGTGCTCGATTCTAACCTAACCTAACCAGGTCGGTCCATCGTGATGATTTCCAGGCTGGCTGCCCAGCTTCACACCCTCGGGGCGTCTGTCCTCTCGCTCTCTCAGAGTACATGTTTCAGCTCCTTAAAAAATTATACGAGAAGACAATGGTTCCTGACCGTAACATGATCGTAATAGGTTAGCTTCCACTGTAGACAATTTTCAGATCTAATGCGTGCTTTACGTGGTCAATCGCGAGAAGTCTGCTGATGTTATGATTCTTCACAAACATGTCACTTCTTGCATTTTTTGTCCAGAATCTCCCTAAGAGTACCCAGAAGGTTCACTAGATAGGTCGAGATCGGTGTCACCGGTGTGGCGGATATGATTTGATGTAATGTGCGTCTATTCGCGAAGGAATCAGTGTGATTGTGCACCTCTGCCAAAATGCACAATCAGTCTGATGCGTGTAGAGTGAACGCTGAAGGCGTGTGTGTGAAATGTGCGTGGAGGTGCATGACAAGGCTAAGCGGGATATGATACAGGATGAATAGAAAGACGTACTCACAATCAACTCGTTGGTTTATTGAAGTCACAAAACTTTACATGTTGGAGAATGCCTTATACAACAATGTACGGAGCGAGAGTTTGAGCATGGTATCGCGGGCGCCGGGCGATGAGAAAATGAATTGGTACTTTGCCGGCGCCTCGGGCTTCTCGTTGGGCGATATCCCTCGAGCGCGATTGGTCCGTTTGGGACGCTCGAGGGACTAGAGTCCAAACAGGTCTGGCTCCACCACAAGCCTTTCACGTTGTAATACTAATTCCTGGCAAAACTCTTTAATGCATCGCTGGTCTAATTAGTTCAACACTAAATTCAGCGACTTGGATCTCATCAATTCATCAGTCATGACTCTTTCTTCACTATACGGCATTTTACATGTGTGTATTCATATGGATATGGGAAGTGCTGAATTTTTCATTTTGCGGGCTGCCTAAGTTCAAGTAAAGATTGATAGAAAAATAAGAATTCCTTAATTTTTTATCTTTTTTTCGTTCAGATCTCCTATATATGTATTTATGCAGACGTATCGCTCGAGTATCCTTATGCTGTATTTCTTTTTCTCTTTTTTCTTGTCTCTTCCACTTTTTACAAATTTCCTCCCCGTTCTTGACTCCCCCTTTGCCTTTTATTCTCTTGGTTTGTTATTATCTCAAACCATCATTTTTTTTTAAAGTTATTTTTGTAAACATTATAACATTACTTGTTAAATCTGTGAAAACTTGTATGCTGGTCTCTGTTCTATTTAATATCCATGTGTAATCTGATTTTTATTTCTACTGTTAGTTTCCCAAAAATAAAAACGATATTATTCATATATTTAAGTCATTAACATTCACGGAGCTATTTGAATGTACACAAAAAGTCATTGTTATTTACAAATTGTTATTTTTTATATTGTAGGTCTATTCAGAGCTCAAGATACGGCATCAGCAAGCCCAGCCGCGTCTCTGCCAAATTTTGAAATGGAGCCGGATTCGAAGACAGTTACTACCGCCGAACATTCGCAGGCTAAAAATAAAGTTTTTCCATGTTCACTGTGCAAATATTCATGTAAAAGAAAATCGCAACTGAAATCGCACCTGCTAACGCACATTGAAGATAAACCGTTTTCGTGTTCGCAGTGCAGCTATTCATGCAAAAGAAAACCGCAATTAATAATCCACGAACTGAAACACACTGGGAAAAAACTGTTTTCGTGTTCACAGTGCAATTATTCATGTAACGGAAAAACATCCCTAAAAGTACATTTTCTTAAGCATACTAAAGAGAAGCGGTTGTCATGTTCACAATGCAAATATTCATGTAACACTAAATCATACATGAAAATACATACTCTTAGGCACACTGGGGTAAAACCGTTTACATGTTCACAGTGCAACTATGCATGCAATTATAAATCAAACTTAAATGTGCATATGCTGAAGCACTCGAATGAAAATCCATTCTCATGTTTACAGTGTAATTATACGTGTAAACAAAAAGTACACTTAGAAAGTCATGTTCTTAGGCACAATGACGAATTTCTTTATTCGTGTTCACAGTGCAATTATTCATGCTACAAAAGATATGCTTTGAAAAGGCATGTTCTCACACATAGTACAGAGAAACCGTTTTCTTGTTCACAGTGCAATTACTCTTGTAATCGAAAATCATACTTAACAACTCATATGCTTACGCACTCTGCAGAAAAACGGTTTTCGTGTTCGCAGTGCGATTATTCATGTAATCAAAAATCGGAGTTAAAAATTCATGAGCATATGCACACTGGTGAAAAATCGTTTTCATGTACACATTGTAATTATTCTTGCTACAAAAAATCGGCATTGAAAAGACATTTAATAATACACCTTACAGAGAAACCTTTTTCGTGTTCACACTGCAATTATTCATGCAGTCGAAAATCATCATTCAAAATCCATATGCTTAGGCATTCTCAGGAGAAACCGTTTGTATGTTCACAGTGCAATTACTCATTCAATCAAGAATCAAAGTTAAAAATTCACGCACGTAGACACCCTGGGGAAGAAGCGTTTTCATGTTCACTTTGTAATTATAGATGCAACAGAAGATCATCACTGAAATGTCATGCTCTTTGGCATGCTGGAGAAAAATTGTTATTTTGTTCATATTGCACTTATACATGTAATGTTAAAAGTAATCTGAAAAGACACGTGCTTACGCACACTGTTGATAAACTGTTTTCATGTTCACAATGCACTTATACTTGTAATGATAAAAGTAATTTAAGAAGACACGCACTTAGGCACAATTGAATGCAGCCGATCTCACTAGACGCGTACTTGTAGCTGAGAAAGCGTCGTAAGAAGCCGTGTAGTTACTAATCTATGTACTTGTGTGTAGATGCTATGTTATCCTTTCAGTCCTTACCGCAGTTTACCGCAGGGAATTTGACCCTCTGATGCATTAAACTATGTATTTGTATATAAGCGAATTATGTACGTTATATAATAAATGATGTATATAATATTAATCCGTGTGTAGATTTTTAACATGATATTTTTTATTATATATTTCCAATAAATACTTGTATGTGGGGTATAAAAGCATAGGCAGCAATATCCAAATCATTAATAAATGTTTTAAATGCAGTCACCGAGGATAACTAATTTAAAATGTACTGAATTCTATATTTTATCTATCTCTTTCCAAAATCATGTTTCCTATAAAAATTTTTAGCTATGTTTTCAATAAAATATCGAACTCAGTAGACTATAATTAGTAATCCTCGATGAATGCATTAAATTTTTTTTTAGATATTGCTTTCTTTGCTTTTATACTCCATACATTATTATGTATATACAGGCAGGCCACCTTTACTGGAACAGAAGGTGGTACCGCTAAATTTTGAGTCCGTTCGGTCAAACGGTACAGATTTGCCTTGAAAATATATCATGGGAAGGTAAGAGAGCTAATGTCGCCTATGTTACCCGCCGGGTCCTAAAACATAAGTATGCAAATTTTGAGTCGATTCGAACAAACGGTGTAGATTTGTATAGAGAACAGAGAGCCATTGATTTTTACAGGTAAAGATGTAATGTCGACCATCTCTAATCGAGTACCAATCATAAAGAGGCTCAATTCAAAAACTGATGAATGACTGGTTACTTGTTGAATGAACTATTTGTTGAATTACGATTTTTGGTGTGTATTAGGATTTAATGTTTTTTAGAAAAACAACGTCATTGTAGGATATTCGTTTTCAACACTAAAAACATATTCATTCATTCGACATTCAATGCGGCTGTCGTTTCGTAACTGTTTTTGACTACGGAACCGTTTGGGCCGGAAATCGATAAAACATGAAATTGGGTAGACAGTGTAGACACTCAGACTTTTTTGATTCGTCTGCGATGCTGCGGTGATTAATGTCTTCAAATAATCGTGAAACTTCGAAGATATTTAGCTCTTATTCACAAACAAATATTTACTCTTCTAAAACAAATATCAAAATTTAACTACATTAACACCTAAAGCCCGATGGGTCGAAACAAAACACGGTGGTGGGCAGTTTTAGACCCGATAAGAAATATCGGTTTTTTTAACCGTTCTTCGGGAGATTTCCTTCATATCTTTTGTTTTAAATATGAGTTAATAAAATGGTATCATATAACCGCAAGCTTTTGATGAGAAATTGAAGTTTTTGTGAGATAGATTGCATATTGTGGCAGGGGGCATCAAATACGTGGTACTCTGCTCCAGCTGAAAAAACATACTGATCACGTGGTTTATCGCTTCTCATCGGCGATTTTACGGCCGACAGTGGTTTTAAACATTTTATGTTCTCTCATTTTTTTATATTACGTATGTATCATGAAGAGAATGAAAATTATTTGAAGTATACAATTGTAGAAGTAAAATAAATAAAAAATTACACAGCCTTTTTTATTCGAATATTCTAGAGGAAAAGTATTGACCGCTAATCAAAAATAAGTAAACGACAGATAATTTACATACGAAATATATATTTATGCAAATATATTTATGAACTCAGGCTTTCTTTATTTTTTATGCTATATTATTTATGTGTTTATTTGATTATCACTTTTGATTTTATTTTGTGTTTTTGTTTTGGTTCCTAAATTATCCTATATATACCTATTATGCTTTTTTGCCAAATACCATTGCGCTTATTTTATGCTTCATTTCTATGTTCCTGAACACTACTGTTTTTATTTAAAATTCTAACTTTCTTAATTATATCAATTTGGCATTTTATTTATAATTTTATTTTTTTATACTAAAGGCACGAAATTAGTGTTTATAAAAGATTAGACAACCACTTTTGTAATAGGTTTTCTCTTTATGGCATTGTTTTAAATTACTAAAGCTCTGGAAAATACAAAGTAACATAAATAGATAATAAATCAATTAAAATTGTTGTCTACACTACATCGAATTAACTATTATTGTTAAAAAGATTTTCTAATAGAATGAAGTAGGATAAAAAAGTAAAATGAATTGTAAAAAAAATTGACATGCAATATTAAAAAGAAAACAAATTAAATTTATATTTATAAATTAAAGGGATTGAGATCCCTTGAATATCCACGGACCCTTGAATATCAGAATGGTTGGCGCCGGCGCGGCGCGGCGGTTTGGCGGGCAAAAGATTGACAACACACGCTTTGTTACGTTGCGTTGACATAATGTCCATTATGTCAGCTGTCCTTGGTCTGTTATTTGGCGTAATTTTACATTTTTATCTATTACTCGGTTAAATCTCATCCGATAATATTCATTTATGTGTCAAACGTGGACATATTTAATAAAAGATTAGCTAAAAGAACAATGGCGTGAACGAAATAGTTATCACGTTATTCATATTTTTGTAAACACACGGGGCAGATTCGACCCACCATCGCAGAGGGCGTGTTAAAGCGTTGTCAATTATATCCATATCTCCCTAGACATCGTATTATTGTATAAGTATACATTTTTAACCAATATTACACTCAATAGGGAATGAACATGCGGAGGTGGTCGACATTTTTGCTGATAGTATAACTGTGTATAGGACTACATTGAAACAATTGTTTACGTCTCAAGTAAATGTTAATGGATAAATTAATTTTTCTTTTTCTTCTTCCTGTTTAAACTTCTCTTTTTCACTTCTGCTTTTAATGTATTCAAATCTATTACATGTACTTGATCCTCTCAATCTACTGTAATCTTTATAACTACATATCCGTCTTATGTAACTTTTTTATATTGTATATTTTGTAAACGCCCATATGGGCGTTAAATAAATAAATTAATGTCTTGTCTTATTTATCTGGTATATTGGTTTAATTATATTTATTTTACTTTATTATTAATTTTTTAAAGATTTCTAATTATTACTATTTGCTTGTGTATTAATCATTGTTTTTAAATGTTGTTCATTTCTCTTAAATATGTTTTATTTGTATTATTATTTTTTAATTATTTACTTTAAAACGTGTTTTAGGCAAGTGTATAAAAATCCTTGTAACTTTCTTGTACTGTAAAAGCCCACGAGTGCGTTAATTAATAATAAATAAATTGTACTTTTTACACATTCATAAAGTATGTATTTATGCACGCACACATATAAATCGTTCATTCATTCGACACAAAAAGCAAAAACTGTTACACTGTTACAAAACTACACTAACACTCACGAACGTGTCTTCGGGCTAGGCGAGTGGAAATTCCAAACAAAAAAAGATTTAAAAGTTGCATTTTATATTAAATAATGTAAATATGGATTCTTAAACAAATAAAAAATAATGCGTTTTTAGGCCAGGCGCGCATTACGAATTTTTCGCCGCACGACGAAAAAACGCTGCGGCATAATGCCGCACCGCAGGCGCAGTGCTCTGAATTATATTGCGCGCAATTAGCGGCAAAATATCGCAGCGGCAAAGTCTGTAATTTTTTGTAGCATACTGGGACAGCGACACTCGACTGTGCGCACTACGCGGCGTTTCGCTGTTACCGTAAAATATTTACACTTTTATGCGGCATTACTCCGCAGTTTTTTAATTTTTTTGCCGCACGTCAAAATGTCGCAGTGGACGCCTAGCCTTACTTAAATTTTAATCTTTACAAAAGGACGAAAATTTAACAATGATTACAAGATCAATTATTTACGAATTGTGTTTAGGTACTACAAAACTTATATCTATTTTTTAACTCTAAACATATTACTATATATTAACTATTAACTATGTTCGGTGTTCGAAAATATTCGACACTGGATCTTTTTCGCATTTACGTCACGACCCGCCCTTCCACGTCAAACATTTCTTCAGGTCAAACCTATCGCAGTGAAAACTCTTCTCTTACGCTTATCTACCATGCATTATCTATCTCACTTTCAGAAACATTTTCATGGAGACATCGTCGAAACAGTGTCGGCGTCCGAGTTATCACACGATTTGTGAAGTGTGAAAGTGTTGATTAGTATTGCCAACTCATCAACCGCTTGAGCTCATCTCACATCAACTGGAGGAAAAGGAACATTAGCGGCATGGTAAGTCGATCCTCCTCTTCCTTCATTCGTCATTATTAAAACAGTCCACAAATAATCTTGCCCTCTCATTTCCCCTCCCGATTTCCATTACGTCCACGCCCCATCCTGTTCTTGTTGTTTCGGGAACATTTTTGGTCCATTCGAACAGGAGCCATCATAGCCATTCAGATTTAAATGCAAGAGACAGGCAGATTTCGTGGGGGTTAATAAAATTACAAGCTGTGTCTAAAGCTGATATTTTACAGTGTTCACATTTAATTTGATAAGAGGGTGTAACTAATTTTATGACTTTTAATAATGCCTTATCAACTTCGTGTATACGGGCAGTGATATCGACTGTATTCGTTTGTGCCTAAGCATATGCCTTCTTAAATTGCTTTTATCATTACACGTGTAGGAGCATTGTGAACACGAAAACTGTTTCTCTATAGAGTGCGTTAGCACGTGGATTTTTAATAGCGATTTTTGTTTGCTTGAATAGTTGCATTGTGAACATGAAAAGGGCTTCTCTCCAGTGTGCTCAAGTCCGTGCATTTTCAAGGATGATTTCCTGTTGCAGGAATAGTTGCACTCTGAACACGAAAAAAGTTTCACTCCATTGTGCGTAAGGACGTGTCTATTCAGGTCTAATATTCTGAAACATGAATAATTGCACTGTGAACATGGAATCAGTTTCTCTTCAGAGTGCTTAAGCATATGCACTTTTAAGCCTGTTTTTTGTTTGCATGAATAATAGCACTGTAAACATGAAAACGGTTTCACTCTAGAGTGGGTAAGTACGTGCCTATCTAAGTCTGATTTTCTGTAACATGAATATATGCACTGTGAACATGAAAACCGTTTCTTTTTGGTGTGCGTAAGAACATGGATTTTCAGGTCATATTTTCTGAAATATGAATAACTGCACTGTGAACATGAAAAGAGTTTCTCTCCTGTGTGTTTAAGAATGTGGCTTGTCAGGTCTGATTTTCTTTTGCACGAATAGCTGCACTGCGAGCATGAAAATTGTTTCTCCGCAGAATGCGTGAGCATATGCGTTTTTAAGTATGATTTTTGTTTGCACGAAAATTTACACCGCAAACACGAGAATGGTTTCTCCCCAGAGTGCTTAAACATGTGCATTTTTAAGTTGGATTTATAGATGGTTGAATAATTGCACTGTGAACATGAATTCAATTTCTCGCCTGTGTGTGTTTGTTTAGCGATAAAAACTGTCTCAGATTCTGACTCCTTTACTGAAATCGACAGAGGCACTGTTGGGCTTGCTGATGCAGATTCTGGTATTCTGGGCAGACCTGCAACAAACAAAGTAATTTTTACGCAAAAACATTTTATAAGAGGACATTCGAATTAATCGATTCAAAATATTGATAAAATTGTAGTAGATGGGGCGGTTAGTATTACTGAAGGGGTTCGTTCTGGAAAAGTATGGGGAATCTGGTTTGAATCGAAGGCATTGCCACGATATCCTGAAAACCGCGAGAGGATACGCGCTGTTATACTATGGATTAGTTTAGAATAGACCAGAATGCTCGACAAGTCTCTCGTAATCTCTGAATCAAGCCTTCGAAGGAATTTATCTATAAATACAAGGGCGTCACCCGACGCGGATTCAGTCCAGTGTGGCCAGCGTATTGTCCAGCGATAATAAATAAATGAAGCAAGGAGTTTTCTACGAGCGAATATTGAACGGAATTTACCAGAATGTGATCTTCGCGATTAAAACAGCGTTAATTAGCTTGAATTAAGAAACAGCGCAATTGTGTGTGTAGTATTCTGGAAACATTTAGTGACCATAAAGTAAGAACGGTACTTCGATCCACCGACAATTTAAAAGGGTTGTAGACAAGTTTTGCCTTGTTTGGGTTTCGCGAGATTGAGTCTCTGGACAGGACAAGCACGCAAAACACAATTTTTTGCCAGCTTGAGTTTACTTTAATAATTTTTTGTAACCCTTCCCTAGTTTTCAGAGGCACACAGCGGGCGTACTTACGCCATCATTGACGGTGCTATCTATACGTTATCGGAAAATTTTGAAATTTATTATAATCAGTGACGTTGGTACGCCTATTTACATGTGGATTAGGGAATACGAGTTAGGGAATAAGATACATCCAGCCTATGAATATATTGAAAAAGGCAATTTATTCTCACGCAATCTCATTAAAACAAGGTCGCTATATTACTAAGATAGAATAAACAGGACTAACGCTTAAATTCTGAATGATAAATGTCAAGAAATCTGTCAAAAGTGATAAAGTGACATTCGGCCGTATCTGAAATAAGCAATATTGCTATTTCTGTATATTGACCGTTATTGTATGACATTGTAATGCAGCTGATTTTAACGTTTTAAATTTGACAGGTTTGAAATTAATGAATTCAATCAATCAAAGCTGTAAAACCTAAACAAACGTTAAGTTATTCACAATTATGAATAATGAGCTTTCTAATTGATTGAATTCGTTCATTTGAAACCTGTCAAACTTAAATCGTCACAATTGGTGGCATCATAATGTTATACAATAAGTGTCATGATACAGAGATAGCAATATTGCTTATTTCGTAATACGGCCGAATGATTTGTAATTGCGGTCACAATATGATTGTTACATTGTATTGGTATGTGGAGGTGGATGAGCCCTCCGGTTTAGGATGAGTTGAAGCGGTGTTGATGATGTAAAGTCACGATGCTTTTACAGAATTTATTGAATTGCAAAATCAAAAGTTATAAAGAATACAGTAGGTACAAAGGTCACAAGTGAAAGAGTGACGTTCGAAGGTATGACAGCGAGGGCTTCCGCTATACGAGCCGTTTACTGGGGAAGTGAGATTGTCTGCTCTGGAGACTACCGTTTTTATAGTGAATGTTAACAAAGAGATTGGGTTTGTTATGACTTCGTCTTTACTCGGCAGTGCTTGTTGGATATTTTGTCTGGATCAGCAAGGTGAGTTTATCCACTCTTCATGCTCTCTGCTATACGTCGCCTTTGTACTCGGTCATTGGTCCGGCTTACATTGTCGCCTTGTTCGTTGTACTCAGCGCTTTTGCCTCGACCTAACGGTAACGGTCTGCCGTGCTCGATGTCAGCATATATGGTACCTCATTACACGTGTATATGTACGCGTCTTTGGCCACCACAGCTATCTTGAGAATACAATGTTAAATACATGCAAAGCAAATTTCTAGTATTCTATTTCAACCATGTCAAAAATATAGCGGTCGTTTTTATACTAAATTTTTCTTCCTTAGCTTGTTGGTTGTACTCTCGACTAGTTATTGAGTGATTGGTGGTTCGAGTGTCTATCGAATCTGTACCCATCAGTCTCACTAGTAACATGTCGTTCTGCATTGCTCGTAGGTTATTCTGCGGCATAGCATGTTTGCCATGTAGCATATAAAAATGCTAAACTGACGGCAATTGGGTAGGACCAATATAGGCCTTGGCATATAAAGCGGCCCTGGGTTAGAGTTGGGTTTCCATTCACTGTATCTCTCTCCCTCTCTCATTAATTTTACGAAGAGGAATGAAGGAAACGAAGGTTACATGGGAATAATTAATAATATTACTCTCTCACGATTACATAAGCTTATCATTTTTATATTTCCTTTTGGTTTTCACAGACCTACAATCCTAAAATGGTCGAACTTTACTTGGTGGAATTGTAATCTAAGGAAATCAACTTCTTCCCGGCGCGCTGGTCGGCCTTCCTGGAGTACTCCGAGCACTCCTGCTTGATGTTGGGAAATGATATGTCCACATTAGTGTAGAGCTCTTCATGGCCGTTCCCGGCTGCAGACCCTGGCTCGAGCTTGATGGCAGCAATATCTGGGGAAGTGCTGTCCATAGTTTTAACATCTGTCAGCGAACATGAGATTAAGGTCCGCGTATAATTCAATTCGCGTCAAGGGTAGTGCACATCACTATCCGTGACGCTGTCATTTGACGTCGATGACATCTAGAGTTGGAGTGCAAAGTTGTAAAACGTTTACTCTATATTTGAGTTATGTCTAATGGTGATTGTCCATAGAAACGAGCGGGCCATAGACAATTTACATTATTGCTTTGTGAAGGCCCATACAGACTATCATGTTGGTCTTGTGGTAAAGACTTTTGCCTCGTGATTCAAAGGTCGCGGGTTTGAACCTCACTCCAGACCAGCAAGTTAATCCTATTTTCATAGCACAAGCGTTTAGCTTAGTTTAAAAATAGTAAGAATATTGATATGACGTTTCAGTGTTTCTTTTTGGCATTTATATTTAAAAAAAAACAGGCAGAATAATTGTTATGAAAAATTCCAGCGGACTGGATGGCAGAAACCCTCGAATCGTTCACCTTATTCATAATTCAGGAACAATGATATAATAAACTGTAGATACGTTACAAGCATGAAATCTTGGCAACTCAAAAGTAAGGTAATTGCCTTACTTGCATTCGTTATCGAACGGATCTTCGTTGTGATCAGGCGCGATGCTACGCGGAAAAAGAAACAAAGTACCGTACATTATTGTAAGAATGAGTATGTTATTTTAGTCACCGTGACTTCAAATTAACTGATTTTTATGTCTACACGCAGAGCGTTCGTGCGTCATGATTTGTTGTCTCTTTCAATGCAATATTTGCTCCATATGAAAGCCGGCGAGTATGGGAATAACGTGTCTATATTATAATACGTCAGTGCCTAAAATAACCTTTATTCAGACTTTTTTTTTGCTTGTGACAAGTTAGACTGTCACACGATGACAATTTCGTCTATATGCCATTTGGCAAAGGTCTCTTCCACTCGTCCCCCATTTTTTGCTATTCTAGTCCACGCGCCACCTGCTGTAGTTTTGATCTCACCCACCCATCTTCTAGAAGGCCTGCTCGTTTCCTTTTCTTGTCTCTTGTGAACCAATACATTATTGTTTATATCTAAATCAAATTAATTAATCAATTAGAAAGACATACAGAAAAATCTAATTCACCAAAAATTATTAGGTTACTACTGGGATTCGAACCCAGGTAACTTCCTTTCCGGGGCCGGTGCTCTGACCACTAAGCTATAGCAACCCTCTATGTTTCCGTGAATATATCGACCTTACATGTAGTTCTTATTTTTATTAATTGATTAATTTTTATTTTTGTCCATAGAGTAATCCACTTTTTTGATACGGTAGTTGAAATTACTTTTCACAAATATGAATGTGTTCTTGAATATATATAATATCGGTTGTATAAATGTATGTTCAAATAAAATGAATTATTCAATTAATTCTGGCGTCCATCTAGCGGTGGCATTGCAAAGTAATTTCAACTACCGTATCAAAAAGTGGATTGCTCTATGGACAAAAATAAAAATTAATCAATTAATAAAAATAAGAACTACATGTAAGGTCGATATATTCACGGAAACATAGAGGGTTGCTATAGCTTAGTGGTCAGAGCACCGGCCCCGGAAAGGAAGTTACCTGGGTTCGAATCCCAGTAGTAACCTAATAATTTTTGGTGAATTAGATTTTTCTGTATGTCTTTCTAATTGATTAATTAATTTGATTTAAAAATTTCACAGAACTTTGTTCTGAAAAATTACAACTTCACAAATATGAATGTGTACTTGAATATATATTTCATATGTCTTTAAAATCGATTATCTCTGAACTTGTTTTTATGACATAATGCTTTCTGTCGGTAAAAAAAGAGTCATAATTCGTCTATGGATCGCTCGTTTTCGTATGTATTATTTGACGTTCAATTTGCTCACGCACTTACGAGAGCCATGGACCGCGCAGGCCTAGTTTCTTCCGCCTTCAAGCCCGAGCCAGGGTCTGCAGCCGACAGCGGCGATGAAGAGCTCTTCTCCGGTATAGAGATATCGTGTCCTGACATCAAGCAGGAGTGCTCGGAGTACTCCAGTAAGGCCGAACAGTGCGACGGTAAGTAGTTGATTTCCTTGGATTATCATTCCACCAAGTACAGTGTGAGAGGATAGTGAATCCGTGGAAAACAATGTACATATAATATCTTAAAGCGAGACTGAGGGCTAAATCCAAGATAATGGTCCCATTGCATATACAACGAAAATGATTATTTCACTATATTATTGAATGTGCTAATAACAAAATGAAAGATAATTTACGTTTAAAAAGTAAGTATTGAATAAGATATTATTACACTTTAAAGTTTCGAAAAATGCACTGCATATTTTGACATTTCATAGGCAATATATGAGGTTGGGTTAGGTTATTAGGTTTGGTTTGGTTAGGTTATTAGGTTTGTTTTTTTAAATTTAGATTACGATTATTTTAGTTAGATTAAATTAACAGGACATTAAATTACATAGTGAAATACTTATTTTCATTGTATGAACAACGGGACCATATTCTTGGATTATTCCAGACTGAGTTAACCCTTAATTGCTCGCATGGGGTCAAAGCACTTTCGCGTTTAACCCTAGAAGCTCAATCATATTTTACGAGCTACAAAGCCCAATCAGTCAAGTATAATTCAGTATATTTTACTACATCTACTACTATTTTTATCATATTTATTTAAATTAGACTTAAGAACTAAAAAAGCGAAAAGAAGAATGGTCATCTGTGACCCAGGCCCGACACGAAAAAGACCTATCTCAGTTTTTTGTTATACTGAGTGTAATAAAAACATTTAATTTTTATATTCAATATCAGTGGCTAACATACAAATATATTGCTTTGTTTTTTCTCCAGGCGTAGTATAAAAAAGTAAGGCTATTTGTTACCAATGTTAAAGTTGCATAAATTTTGTTAATTTTTTCCCTAGCGTAATAAAGGGGACTGATTACATAAATGATGTAAAATTTTGTCGCAAGCAAGTTTAAAAGCAGTTTTCCCTTTCAATGTATTCAATATTTGCTACATATGAAAGCCGGCTAGTATGGGAATAACGTGTCTATATTATAATACGTCAATGATAGTAAATACGTCATTGCATTAACGAGTCGAGGTTTTATTCTGCATCTTATATGTACCTACATTACTTGTCAGTACAACCTCTGGCTGTCTATCATTGGGAAATCGTCTACGTGCTGGTCATCAGCTGTCATTTAACGAAATATCGCTCTTTGTTGATATAAATTATTTTCTTGGACATGTCCACTGGACATTGTCCAGCTAACAGACTAACTTTTCGCTCTAATTGAAGGAATAAGAGTAAGACAATCTAGGTACTAATCAAATTTAACAATTATAAAACAATTTTACAGTATTATTCAGATTTTATAAGCAGTTTTGATACACATCAACATTGTGTTCGTCGCATATGGCTTTTTTGCATTTGAAGCATTGTGTTATGGCCATTCGCTTTTTTTTATATAAGTATAATACTTACAGTAGCGACGTTTCTTTGATTATGTCTTATCATTCTCTGGTCTCATTATGTGGTCTCTGCAGACGTCTGTGGTATTTGTGGTGGTTTGAAGTATATCCGTGATATTATCACTTAAGGCACGTCTAAAAAATGGGGCATCCATTCGTTTTTGCATCCATGGTAAAGTCAAGTCAGTGCTCAATTTTTTCATAAAAGCTTTGGGACTCGGTGGTTTTCCTTGTTTAGTCAGCTTGTTATGGCGGTAAATAATGTAACACCTTACAAAATCTATGTTGAGCATCCCATAAGACACCACCATGGGCCACCTCTTTATCTTCCTTTTAGAAGACATGGAGGAATACGTTTGACCGAAAGTATCAACACTGGCTTTTGTTAAAATGTAAAATATTAGGTCCTTACATATGAAATTGGCGTTTAGTATGGGAGGAACATAAAGCCGATTTTTTTTTATTATAATATTTTTATTTAATTGATATGAACGCGCATCAATCAATCAGTATTGATAGCCGCGAGACGCTTCGCGTCCTATCTATATCAAGATTAAAATGCACTTGCCAAGGGAGGGGGAGCGGGAAATTTAAGAACACCAACCACCACTATTTGAATATTTACATAATTTATTTAATTAAAACACATTTTTATCTTTAGACTTATCAACTAAAAAAAATATCACTAACCTAAAACTAATCCTAGCCTAAACGCAAGCAGTCCTGATTTCGCGAGAATCTACCTTGTCCTTATCACGTACCACAACAAAAACATATCGTTCACAATTCACGTATTCACTATTCGCGGCCCTCATAGCCGCGGTCGTGGTTGCCGCGGGTGGCTCCTCTGGCACACCGCGTCGCGTGCTTGCTGCGAGCGCGGGATCCGCGAGCCGCGCGCGTCTTGCCGCGTCGGTCGCGGGATCCGCGCCGTCATCTGGCGGGGGCGCGGTGTCCTATCCCAGGCCACGCGCTCTGTCCCGCCGATCGTCGCCGCTGCGTTGCACCGTCGGGAGACATCTGGTCTTCCTCCTGGAACTCCTCGTGGAGGACCGGCCGCCATCCGAGGCAAGGCGGCCATCCTCGTCGTCGCGTCTTCTTCTCTGCGGAAAGTGTCGCGGCCACACAAAACAAGTGGCGTCTTGGGCGGGAGATTCGCCCCCGTAAGAAAAGGCCGACCCGCACTCGGCCGGGTATTGTGTCGAACAACCTTCGGCCGCAGCCCGCGCCGAGGCACATCTCTCCCCCTGGAGCCGCTCCCCGCGCACCCCTTCTCCATACTCACAACCCGCGCGGGGGTTGTATACGTCTGAATATATTTCGCGCGGAAATATTTTCGGCGCGAAAACCATTATACCAGTCAATGTTCGTAAATTACTGCTTACGTTATCACATATCACACATAATACTAGCTACGAAATAGTATTTACTAACAAATCTTATTCTAAAATAACATTATCTTATTCTAAAATATAATCTTATTCTAGGGCAACAATATAATTTTAACGCCGCCAAACAGGAATGCGTCTTTTGCTCGCATCTGTTTTGCCGGCCCAAAAAAAGGTCAACTTAAGGACGGAATTCCTAGAATAAAGCGATCTCGGAGCGGCACAAATTAACGCGGTTATATCACCATCAAAGTATGTACCATTGCTATCTATGCACTTTTGCCATCTCATAGGTAGTTCATCGATCCCTTTACTAAAAAAACCATTCGGACGGGAATCAATAAAATCTTTGAAGGCGGTTTGGACTGCCCCATCGGAGTTGAATTTTTTCCGTTGCAAGAAGTTATCCAAATTTCGAAAAAAATTGTAATCTGTTGGGGCAAGGTCCGGAGAGTACGGTGGATGTCTTAGACATTCCAATTGAAGCTCCTCTAATTTGGTAGCCGTCTGTTGTGCAGTGTGTGGTCTAGCGTTATCATGAAGCAGCAGTGGCCTAGACCGATTAACCAGCCTCGGTTGTTTAGCAGCTAGCTTTTCCATCATGGTTTGCAGTTGCTGACAATAGACATCTGCCGTAATCATATGGCCAGATTTAAGATTTAAAATTCCTTCATTATTGTGCCGGTTGAGTAATGCAACGCAGCAGTCAACGCGCGTTTGTTGATTTGCTTCACTCAATTCGTGAGGTACCCACCTTTCAAGCTTTTTCACCTTACCAATTTGCTTCAAGTGGATTAAAACAGTTTTATCACTAACACCGCAGCCTGCAGCTAACTCGGATGTGGTTTGCGATGGATCCGCTTCCACAATAGCCTTCAATTCTTCATTATCAACTTTGGTCTCCGGCCGTCCACGGGGCTTGTTCTGCAGGTCGAAATTTCCAGAACGAAAACGTTGGAACCAAAAACGCACTGTGTTTTCTTTTGCGGCACCGTCGCCATACACATCATTAATCCTTCGAGCCGTTTCTGCAGCACTGGTGCCACGGTGGAACTCGTACTCGTAAATAACGCGATATTTCAAGTTTTTCATTTTGTAAACTGAGTGACGCAAAGAAAAAAACAATTGAGGAAAAAACAAATGAATTATAATTTTCAAAACACAAATACATGAGTAAATAGCTGTATAAATTTGGATTTGGAATTCCTAACCAAAGAGAAGATATTTGAGATCAAATTTGCCAGTACGGCAAAACACCAATTTCATATGTAAGGACTTAATAATATCATATCTGGCTTTCCATTTCGTCTTCGACATCTCTTCTGACTTTGTCTTGAGCCACGAAATCTTCTTCTTCTGAGCCTGTATCCTCCGGAGAGAAATCATCATCATTATCTAAAGTGGATACTATATCTTCCACATTCAGCTGTCGAGAGGACGCCATCTTATCCATACACATTATAGTAATGTTTGGTATTAGAAATAAAACAATACAACGTTATATCCTATAAAAACGTCTTATAGTAAAATCTTAAAATGAATGCAAAAGTTACACACAGCCCAAAGATACGTCAAATTGCCGTGCAACATTGCGATAACTATAAAACGGTGGTACTTACCGAGCCGTCTCCAGTCAGCTCTCGACTGCTACTAAGCTGGTTCGAAAGGTCGCGGCGATCGAAGGAAGAATGCGACAGAGGTCGCGAATATGCTTTTGAGTGTACATCAAATGGCGTAGATTGGGCTTCTAGGGTTAAAAAAAGTACTTGTTGTGTTCCCAATTTCCCTCCGCCCCCGCTAGCTTCATAACTCACGTGAAAGTATTATAGTAGCGATCAAGTGACGAGAGCGCAAAGACGCGTCTTTGCTCTTTTGAGCGGTGACCCCTTGCGAGTAGTTACGTAACTTTTATGAAAGGGGTGAGTTGCTTATTTTATTATATTTTTTCGTGTATTGTTACTTCAATTTCAGTGTATGAATTCATGCCATAAATATATTTTTGAAAGTTTAATAAAACTAAGTTATCCAAACGTTACGTGCTATCGTGATATTTGTATTTTTTTCTAGAATCAGTCATGGATATAAAAGAGAAACAAATTTTGCAATGGGTGGCAGAAGCTTCTGACGAAGAACAAGTTGGAGGCTCAGATTCTGAGTCAGAGTCGGATGAGATAACTCAAAGTGATCACGATAGTGGTAGCGAAATAAACGAATCTCCAGCACGTTCAAGCGAATCGTCAGACAATGATGAAGACGCCTCTGCAAGCCAGTATGACAGTTGTTATTTTTCAAGACATAACGGCAGAAATGGTCCTAAACAAAAATGGTCAAAGTCTCCTCTGTCGGACGCTGCAAGAACACGAGGCCATAACACAACTTCACACCTGCCAGGTGTCAAGTCAGCAGCTAAATCGGCAAAGACTCCTCTGGAATGTTTCAGTTTATTTTTTTCTGACGACATTTTTTATTTGCTTGTAACAAACACAAACAGATGTATCGCGGAAGTCAGAAGCAAGTTTCAAAGGGAACGCGACGCAAAAGACACGGACGTCGAAGAAATAAAAGCGTTCCTGGGCTTGTTGATTATGTCTGGAGTGTTGAGAGCCTCACATCTCAATTTCGTAGATCTCTGGGCCACCGATGGAACCGGCGCAGAGATGTTCCGCCTGACAATGACCCATCAACGCTTTCTATTCTTACTGCGTGCCTCAGATTTGACGATAGAACAACCCGATCTGAACGTCAACAAATTGATAACTTGGCAGCTATACGCGAGCTCTGCAACATGTTGCAGGCAAATTTTCAAAAAGCCTATTCTCCGGGTGAAAACGTGACGATAGATGAGCAACTGATTGCGTTTCGTGGCCGTTTCAAAGGCAAAGTTTACATGCCAAGCAAACCAAATAAATACGGCATAAAAAAGCAGGCCTTAGTAGATTCAAAAACTTATTATTTGGTGGCTTTCGAAGTTTATGCTGGCAAACAGCCCGCGGGGCCTTACCAAGTCTCCAACAGTCCTAATGACATAGTAAAACGTCTTGTAGAGCCGATAAAAGGAAGTTGCCGAAACATTACCGCAGACAATTGGTATACGAGCGTCAAACTCGCAAATGAATTGTTGGACCCACCCTACAAACTCACCTTAGTTGGAACACTAAAGAAAAACAAACCAGATATCCCTCAGGTTTTTATGCCAAACAAAACCAGAACTCAAGCCAGCTCGCTTTTCGGTTTTCAAAAAACATTGACTATGGTTTCGTACGTTCCAAAACCAAATAAAGCCGTTGTGTTGTTGTCTTCCATGCACCGCGGAGCAGATAAACTGCAGGTGACCAGCGGAAGCCTGCAATAATCACCTTTTATAACAGGACAAAAGGAGGAGTGGACGCCAATGATCAGTCGTGTGGTACTTATAGTGTAGGAAGGCGAACCAAACGATGGCCACTAGCCATTTTCTTCCATCTTATAAACGTCACAGGCATAAATGCACTCGTTGTGCGTCGAGAAAATACAGGCAATGCACTTGTCTTACGCGAGTCTACCGAATTTCTTGCGGCAATTGTCTGTCGAACTAGTTCAAAATCACCAGAGACGACGACTCGAAGTCAACGCAACTCCTACGATTGTAAAAAGTCGCCTTATGGAAGTGCATGACCTGGACAATCGCGTTCCACCAACCACAACAAAGCGTGGGCGCTGCAACAACTGTCCACGCAAAAGCGATCGCAAAGTGGCAACAAGGTGCAAAAAATGCGCGAAATTTGTGTGCATTGATCACGCGATGATACAGTGTGATGACAATGATTCTGAAAGTTCCTAAAAGTATTGTAATTTTTAACTTTGATTTCACAATAAGTACAACATTTTAATTTTGGCAATTATTTTACTTAACTTTGTTTTTGTTTATTTATATATTAATTCATGTTGTTTAATAAAGCACTTAATAATAAAATAGTTTTATTTACATATTTATTCATCATATATTAAAAATAATTTCTACAATTTGGGGTCACCCGGGACCCCGTGCGAGTAGTTATGTTATTTTCTACGTGCGAGTAATTAAGGGTTAGTTTTGTTTATTTATTCCTGAGGGAGAGAGAGTTCCTATCCGACTAACCTCCTCCATTCCATTTATTTAATAAGAGAGAGGGATTGAATTACATTTGTATGTTATTTATTCTTTTTACGGTGAAATAAATGAGTGATCTATTTCTGTGTTTCTACGAACCGTATTTTTTATCCACATCCAGCGTCGCTGGATTCAATTCAATAATTATTATTTTAGTATGCTTTGCCTGACCTAAGATATTGTACACTGATAATTTGTAAGTGCAAATGTATCTTTATTTGCAATAGGTAGTAGAGTGGGTTTTACACTGGCGCTTTGTGCCGTAGGTTCTGTATTCGATTCCCGATGAGGTCACAACACATCTATATGATTTTCTCAAGCCTAGGTATTTTCGAGATGTTTTTCTCTGCCTATTGGGCCTTGTGACCTGTTATATATATGATTTTAAAAAAATTTAAAATTGGAGACTAAAATACAAGTAATTTAATCAATGTATATTATAGATATCTCACAGAGACGAAACTATATTTCTTATGGGAAAGTAGTAATAGAAGTCATTTGGGTGTACGTAGGACTTATGACCTACCTTATGGTTGGCTTAAGTGATCACTTTACACAATGTAACATTCGCCATTTCCACCCATGATAGAATATACCATGCTTACTAATTTTTTGAAAGTTATATATATGTTCAAATTGTGTGGCAGGCTTTCACATATGAGTTGTAACCGCCTTTCCATGCTGCCTGTACAAAGCCATTTTCATTCCCCTAAATCCCCATAGATTGCTTAACTTGTATTTAACATTGCATACATCAAATGCGAATGACAATGGCCCTTTTCAAGGCCGCCCGTGACATTGATGGACATAACTTATTTTACACATATTTGTTGTTACACCATCACCCGTGCACGCAGGGTGATTTCGTGCACACACATGCATGTTCGTCACAGATTGTGTAATAATTTTCAATTTTTCCGAAAAGTGTATACCTAGATAGCATCGTCAGTAACAGCAAAACTTTAGTACACCCGCTATCAACCCCTGATAGGTTAGGCAATAGTTTCAAAAGTTTAACAACTTATTTGATTTGTGTTATGGCTGCTCATCCTGTCCTGACTCCTGACAGATAAAAACTATTTTACTATTACTATTTTATCGTAATACCCATATTCTCTACTTATTTTTATTTGTTTTATATACAGATCGTCAACAGATCATTATTGACTCTAATAGATGGTCCTCGAGTGGCATTAGAGTGCAAAGTACGAATATATTTTGAACATTTTTAATATGATGTAATCCTTCGAAAACTTCAGTTTTTTAATTTATTTACTATACAGAATTCATTATTACCCTTGAAGTCCACCACATAACCGTCACCATTAGATAGCACTTCCAAATAATATAGATTGTGACATCTATTACATTCTTGAAGAAACCTTTATCAATAGTTTGGATAGAAATGTTAAAATCTTTACTTGTAAAATTTTAATGCCGGAATGGGGTACAAGCGGGACCCCAGTCAAATTTGTGTTTCAATGAAGTATAATAGTTTGAAAATGTTCTAAAATAACTTTTTCGTATTCCAGGGCTCATCAGAATAAATGTACCTGCATCAGCAAGACCAGTGGTGCCTTTGCCTATTTCTATAAATGATTCAGAACTGAAGACCGTCCTTACTCACATTAAAGAGAAACTATTTTCTTGTTCACAGTGCAAATATTCATGCAACAGAAAGTCAGATTTGAAAAATCATATTCTTAAGCATATTAAAGACAAATTATTTTCATGCTCACAGTGTGCTTACTCGTGTTACAGAAAATCAGACCTGAATTGACATATCCTTACCCATACCGGGGAGAAACTGTTTTCATGTTCACAGTGCAATTATTCATGTTACAGAAAAGCAGACCAAAGTAGACACGTACTTACTCACACTGAAAAAAAAGCGTTTTCATGTTTACGGTGCAATTATTCATGCAAACAAAAATCACACTTGAAAATGCATATGCTTAAGCACACTGTAAACAAACAGCTTTCGTGTTCACAATGTAATTATTCGTGCAATCATAAATCGAATTTAAAAGTGCATACGCTAAAGCACTCTGAAGGCAAACGATTCTCATGTTTACAATGCAATTATTCATGTTATAGAAAATCAGATCTAAATAGACACGTACTTTCCCACACTGGAGAGAAACTCTTTTCATGTTCGCAATGCATTTATACGTCTAATATTAAAAGTAATTTAAGCAGACATTTGCTTACTCACAATTAAATCTAGCCTTTGTTAATGTAAAAGCATCATAAGTAGGCTTAAAATTTATATGTGTTATACTAATTATAATAATTTCATTGTCCGTTTCAACGTCCGTCCGTCTTTTCGTAAATTCGTGTAATGCCCGTAATTTGTTTCGAATGCACGTCTTAAAAAAGGAAATATAACGTACACTGGCTTTTAAAACATTTTTTCCGAGACCAGTGACACCTCTCATATGGTGTAGTGGCTAAGATACCCGGCTCTCACCCAGAAGGCTCAGTTTCGGGTCCCGGTACCTGAATATATTTTTCTCATTTTATTTTGATGTTTTGTGAAATTTAATTATGTTGTCGCTCAAGTGACATTGTCATCAAAGGACAGTATCGCATTGAGTTTTACGTATAATCGCGAGGGTTTAAAAAGTACCATTAACCGTGAACAATTGATACATAAAATTTTGATAAAAGTCGTTATTGCTATTTCATGGGTATCGGCTATAAATAAGTAAATGTTTATTCTTTTGGAACCGGCATGTAAAAGTACTGTCATTTTTGACGAGTTACAGCTAGTTTTATACTAGTGCTGTAAAATATCAGTTTCCCCTTCGAGGATTGAATAATGTTTTGAAATATTCACTATTGAATCCAACGGAAATTGTCTAATGGTAGGTTTGAAGTAACTAAGGCGTGATGCGAGAAAGGAAGAACGGAGGGGGGGGGTCGTGATGTAAATGCCAGAAATTCGCGATTATTTAACTCCCATTACTAAAAAACTATTAATGTACAGTTAACATTTGAATGAGTTGCATTTTTGATGTGTAATATCTTTCCTCTCGCTTTCCTGCAATCTGTGACAGTGATTTCGTTAAAAAGGACGGAAATGTATAACAGCAAATAAGACGCCGAGGAAGCACGCGCAATTTCACTGACCAATGTGCGCGCACAGAGCGCGCGCGATCGTTTATAAAAAAATCAATGTCCAGCAAGTGCCATCACAGCGGAGACGCGTACTTCCAACAGCCAGCCCTTCTGATTTTGTATATATGTTACGTGGCTACTGTCAAGCGTGTGGATGTTTCAACTTTAATATATGTTGGCTTATATCCAATAAATACCTATTTTTTACATTAATGTAAATAATAACTACCCTTAATAATGTACATTCTGAAATCTTATGTAACTTGTGTGATTATTTTTTAATATTTATTCAAAGTTTTCATACAATATGTATAGCGGCACACAACCACCATCTACGAAAATAAATAAAAACATATAATTGACCAAACCTATTTCTAAATAAAAATACGGTACCTACCTAGTCCGGCAATATCATGCATATACATTTTCTTTACTTATATTAGGTCCTTACATATGAAATTGGCGTTTAGTATGGGAGGAACATAAAGCCGATTTTTTTTTATTATAATATATTTATTTAATCAAAGTACGTACCATTGCTATCTATGCACTTTTGCCATCTCATAGGTAGTTCATCAATCCCTTTACTAAAAAAACCATTCGGACAGGAATCAATAAAATCTTTGAAGGCGGTTTGGACTGCCCCATCGGAGTTGAATGTTTTCCTTTGCAAGAAGTTATCCAAATTTCGAAAAAAATGGTAATCTGTTGGGGCAAGGTCCGGAGAGTACGGTGGATGTCTTAGACATTCCAATTGAAGCTCCTCTAATTTGGTAGCCGTCTGTTGTGCAGTGTGTGGTCTAGCGTTATCATGAAGCAGCAGTGGCCTAGAGCAATTAACCAGCCTCGGTTGTTTAGCAGCTAGCCATTCCATCATGGTTTGCAGTTGCTGACAATAGACATCTGCCGTAATCGTCTGGCCAGATTTAAGAAAGCTGTAGTGAACGACACCAGCACTAGTCCACCAAACGCTCACAAGTAACTTTTTTGGAGTCAATTTTCGCTTGGGGCATGGTTTGGCTGGTTCGGCAGGGTTCGGCCATTGCGATGAGCGCTTCCGATTATCGTACAGGATCCACTTTTCATCACAGGTAATGATTCGATTTAAAATCCCTTCATTATTGTGCCGGTTGAGTAATGCAACGCAGCAGTCAACGCGCGTTTGTTGATTTGCTTCACTCAATTCGTGAGGTACCCACCTTTCAAGCTTTTTCACCTTACCAATTTGCTTCAAGTGGATTAAAACAGTTTTATCACTAACACCGCAGCCTGCAGCTAACTCGGATGTGGTTTGCGATGGATCCGCTTCCACAATAGCCTTCAATTCTTCATTATCAACTTTGGTCTCCGGCCGTCCACGGGGCTTGTTCTGCAGGTCGAAATTTCCAGAAGGAAAACGTTGGAACCAAAAACGCACTGTGTTTTCTTTTGCGGCACCGTCGCCATACACATCATCAATCCTTCGAGCCGTTTCTGCAGCACTGGTGCCACGGTGGAACTCGTACTCGTAAATAATGCGATATTTCAAGTTTTTCATTTTGTAAACTGAGTGACGCAAAGAAAAAAACAATTGAGGAAAAAACAAATGAATTATAATTTTCAAAACACAAATACATGAGTAAATAGCTGTATAAATTTGGATTTGGAATTCCTAACCAAAGAGAAGATATTTGAGATCAAATTTGCCAGTACGGCAAAACGTCAATTTCATATGTAAGGACCTAATAATATAGACAAATTCAACAGACATTTTCATAGAGAAAGAAAATCATGGAGAGACAGAATGTCAACTAGGTGGGGGAGGAAAGGGAAGAGGTTAAGCTAAGAGAGAGGGAACAACTTTAAAATCAGACTAATAGATACATTTATTTGTTTACTTATTGGTTGGCTATTATTATTGATAGCTTTATTAATTTCTAATGCTTACAGATTTTTAAGTCGTAAACCTATTTTATTCTTGTGTAAAAACTTGTGGCCCTGTATTATTATCAAACGTGTGATCAAAATTAATCGGCAAATTCAGGAAACCCTATATTTGTTAAGCATTTAATGTGTTCTTTTATTCTAATATTTACGTTTCTTGATGTTTTACCAATATAGAAAGCCGAAGAATCATTGCAGCTGATTCTGATTTTGATATAACAGAATGATTAAAAATATTTTTTTGACTTTACTGTTACTTTATAATTTGCCTTAATTGTTACTGATATGTACAGAGGTGTAAAAATATACGATGAGATGCCAGAAAGCTTGAAGAATATAAATAAGATGAATATATTTAAAAACAAATGCTATAATTACTGTAAAAATAGTATGGAATTGTAGAGCATAAGATTTATTATTAATTATAGATTGTACCATAGATTAGATTAGGTGTAGATGTAAATATGTAGGTTATTATGAATAGTATATTAGCAATAGATTTAAGAATGTAAAATGTTAAGTACTTGTTAATATACAATGTAATATTAACTAAATTAAGAAATAAAAAAAAAATAAAAAAAAAAATAAAATGCTGGCTTTATCTCTTTAGGGAGTTAAGTCGTGCTTAATATTGAAAAATTATTTATAAAAAGAATTTTACGCCATTGGTGTGTTAGATTATTACTACTGAAAGTTGGAGGAACGTTATAAATAAATTTATTTTTCGAAATTTTAAATTTGACGGTGTATTTTGGAAAGAGTTCTGTCAATTAAACTTTTTTTAATCAATCTGTCATCATCATCACTTCGTGTTGGTGTGAGCATAGAAGATGAAGCGCCTCATGATTTTGTTCTGACACACAACTCTCCAATCATGCACATTTATACCCCTTCGCATACAAGTTTGTCGATTTTTGAGGCTTCTAGTAACTGGTTTACCTGATCATAGTCTTTCGTAGCCGCAGTCTATTTCTGGCGTATATGTATATGTGGGGTATACAAACAAAGGCAGCAATATTAAAAAAAAATGCAGTTATTGAGGATTACTTGTTTATAATGTACTCTATTCGAGATTTTATAGGAAACACAGCTTAAAAATTTAAAGGAAACGTGATTTTGGAAAGGATAGATAAATTAAATCTAGAATTCAGTACATTTTAATTAAATTAGTGATTCTCGGTAACTGCATTCAAAATATTTATTTATTTATTGGATATTGCTGACTTTGTTTTTTTCCCCCACATATCTTTTATACTAGTTTTTCCTCATTTATTCGTTCAAAAAGTTCAAAATTTATTCTATTTACTACGTTGAAATCAGTTTTATATTATTTCCTAAATTGTTTATCTTATCATTTATCATAAATAAATTTGTCATACAAGTGTGTAAGTGATCTCACATCCACTGAATTCAATTTATTTTCTTTAATCTTCTGCCAGCTCTAGGCTTCACATCTATAATTCTGATTAGCTTGTTGGTCTTGTGGTTAGGACTCTCGCCTCGTGATCCAAAGGTCGCGGGTTCGAACCTCACTCCAGACAAGCAAGTTACTCCTATTTTCATAGGACAAGCGTTTATTGGAAAATTTTTTAATGCAAACTTGTCTAATGATGTTTCTGATGTGAAATGATTTCATTGTTCTATAGTCTATTGCTTTTTATACGTTTTCATTTAATTTCATTTACCTGTCTGTGAGGGAAAGGGACACATTTTGTAATAAATATGTATCCGCTTCCTCACCAACAATCTGAAATTTGCAGAGAGGCATATTTCGGATGACGATATTACATTATTCTATTCTGTTTGGCTTCTTGGCTTGTTGAAGCGTAAAAAATAAAAGTAAATAAAACATTATTTTCTTGTTATATTTTAAACTACTAGACAATTAGACATGTTAATACAATAATGTGGATATAAACAGAAAATTATTCATAGAATTTTGATACAAAAATGTCAGTTATTAATTGAAATTATAGTTACTTTTGCGGTGCAACTTGATTATTTGAAGTGAAAAGGATAGTTTTGTGATAATTAAAGGAAAACAATTTGATTCAAGTCTTATTATACAAACCTTTTTGCTAAATAAGATCAATATTTATCAAACCCTTGACCATATGTGAGAATAGCATGTACAGTGGCGTAATAAACCATCTATCTGCTGCAAGAGTTGACTCATTCGACTTCCTCGCAGTAATTATTAACTTGTACAATTATTTAATCAACGCTTCGCTAAATATCACTTGGTAAAATAAGTTCCTATAAATTCTGAAGTGCCAGTAATGTAGTTATTTATCATCTTTAATTGAGTCTTTCTTAGTCTCGTGAAGCAAACAGATATTTTATGTTTTAATGAGAGAAGCCATTTGAGGAATTAAAAACGTATAAATGTACATTCATAAATGACTCTTTATAAAGATATTGCAAACATTACATAGGTATGTTTATTCGTAGACTTTCCGCGTAAAATGATACAAAATGGGCTGTAAAAAGTGCACAGTGAATTTAACAAAATAAATAGTGAAATAAAAGAGAACAAATATATATAAATATATTTTTTTGTTTAAAAAAAACACAGATGCGAACGCGGAACACGTGTCACATCAATATTCTTACTATTTTAAAACTAAGCTAAACGCTTGTGCTATGAAAATAGGGCTAACTTGCTGGTCTTTAGTGAGGTTCGAACCTGCGACCTTTGGATCACGAGGCAAGAGTTCTAACCACAAGATAATGTAATTTCGACCCTCACATTCTAATTGTCTAATTCCAGCAAGTTACGGACTGTACGGACCGACAGACAGACAACGAATTATTATATTTGGTAGTTAGATCATGAAGGACCGATACTACAATGCTTGTAGATATAAGTAACTAAATATTGATACGCCTTTTTATAAGGTTTATATTATGGTCGTTTGATATATTTATTATATATAGTGTATTAGTGAACATATATTTTTTCAAATGAACTTGAGAAATATTTTATTTATTTTTTATTTGTTTATTTTGATGGTTGTTGTCATTTTCACCCGTTGACGAGAGCGATTGCATCTCTCAAAATTGTAGCCGTGACAAAAATAAAACTGGGTGTGGAGGTGTGTGTAGTACAAAACATGCTAAAATGTATGTGCGGTTCGTACTCAAGAATACATTACAGTGTATGTGTACATTAATTAGTGATCCATAAAGAATAATATGATTCAATAGATATTAAAATAATACAAATTGAGTTATCACCATTTTTCACAGTTCACTGTAGCATTTCTTTACTGGTATATTGTATGCCCCAATCTATACCTATAAAACTCAATGTGTGTCTGTCTGTTATTTATACAAATCTACACCGTTTATCCGATTCGATTCAAATTTTGCATACTTATGGACTCGGCGGGTAACATAGGCGACGTTTCCCCCTTATTATTTTACCCTTTTCCTTCATTTCCCTTCCCTCCTTCTGATATATTTTTGATGCAAATCTGTACCGTTCGATCGATCGGATTCAAAATTTGGAAACATATTCTTTAGGACTCGGCAAATAACAGGCGACATTTCCCCCCTATTCTTTTGCCCCTTCTCCTCCCCCTGATATATTTTCGATGCAAATCTGTACCGTTTGACCGATCGGACACAAAATATGGAAAATTATTCTTTAGGACCCGGCGGGTAACAAAGGTGACATTTCCTCCCTCGTTTTTTACCTCTTCCCCTCCCTCTGATATATTTTCAATGCAAATGTGAAACGTTTGACTGATTGGACTCAAAATTTAGAAACTTATTTTTTAGGACTTGGCGGGTAACATAGATGACATTACCCTACTATGTTTTTAACCCTTCCTCTCCTCCCGATAAATTTTCGATACAAATTTATACCTTTCGAATCGAACCTTTGTTTCCCCCCACAAATTTATTTTTAACTTAATCCTTAACCCGAGCAACGCCGGGTACGAACAGCTAGTATTGTTATATATTTAAAAAAAAAGTGGTTTTAAAATTGCATATTTTTGGAGGTATCAGATAGT
>JADDOH010005143.1:0-30805 GCA_016648135.1 Agrypnia vestita
CAGGGGGGGGGTCATGGGGGTCATGACCCCCCCCTGGGCTGGGTCCAGGACCTATGTGGACCACTAATTAAAATACTCATACTCACATTCAGTCACTTACTAACTTTTTTATTTTTCAGTTACTACTGTATCTTTAAGCAGAATACTGCAATCGAACTCGATTGATTTAAAAAAAGCTGCGGACGTTATTAATGATACTATAAGTGTTCAACAAAATAAAAGATAAAATGCGGACGTAATTTACCGACAGCTTTTTGAAGAGGCTAAAGAAGTAGCTGAGCAGCTAGATGTAGAAATTAAATGTCCCAGAATAGTGTCAAGACAAATACATAGGGCCAATAACCAACCTGCTCAATCTGCTCAAGAGTATTTCCGCAGAGCCATATACATTAGGCTGTCCCGATAAATTTTATTTTGGCTTATCTTAACACAAGACCTCTCAAAACTTGCTTAATTGAGCGTAGATTACCAAAATAATTTTAAAAATAAAATAAACTATATCTTTAAGGTTCTACCGATCTACAAAGTTTTGAAAAGTTGTCATTTTTATGGTGATATTTCGCTATCCTCAATTTTGGCTCCTGAACTAAATACAAAAAAATATTTACTTTTTATTCTATTTAGGTGTAAATCATACATAACGTTTCGATTTGAATGCAACAACACGTTACCAGCAACTTCGATTTGTTAGGTTTCAACCTGCAAATACCCTCACGTTTGAACTTGTTTTGAGGACTTTCTTGACTTGACTCGCGAGTGTTTTCTTCGTAGCCAAAATAATTTTTATACCATAAAAGTACCACGGCGATTGTTACGGTAGTAAAAGCGGATTTTGTCATTTTTAAATAAGAAGTTCGAGGCGTAGTCAGACTACTTATGCTATGTTCGGACCATACAAAGAACTTAACAATTAGCAGCTACCAACTATAAGGGACGTCATTTAATTTATTTTATTTGTCAAGAACGACCTGAAATTCACGTATAATTAAAAAGATCCATCCAAATCAGATATATATATGATTTTTTCCGAAGAGATCAACAATATTTGGACCAAAACTTCGATTCCAGTTGCAACTAAGGAACGAGTTATTTAATCAGTGAAATCCAATTTCGAAAAGTATCTCAATTTGAAAAGATACCCCAAAACCAAACGAAATGTAGTTTTGAAAATAAACTGAAATGTTTTTTAGTCATCTGAGAAACTTTTTGACGTTTCCACTTGTAAATGCACTTCATTTGAATCTTGTTCGTGTCTAAAACCTAAGAAAGTTTACATCAATGAGAGAAGTTTTTGTTGGATCAAATAAATGAAAGGAAAATGATTATAAGCGGTTTTGATAAGAAAAAAACGGCTAGATTAATTAAACGACAAGATAAGGGTAACAAAAAAGTCGTGTTTTACTCAAGAAACCGATTCTGTCTCAGCAAATTGTGATGAAGATTCAGTGCGTGAATCTTCCCCAGAAACGAATCCGATAACAGAGGCATTCCCGAAAAACTCGCTCTCGACAGAGACACCATTGACTTCAACGGCGAATTGGACTACATTGCCTTTGCCGAGAGTTGCTGTGATAGATACGGTTTATTCACGCAATCTGCTGCTGCTGTTGCTTCTGCGGTTTTGACTGACGTCGGCTTGGTTTCTACCGAAGATTTAACTCTGGTTATTGATAAAAATAAGATCTACAGAGATGTATCTAAAGCCCGGAAGCTTCAAAAGATATTGGAGGTATTGTTATAAAAAAGCATTTACTTTGATGGACGAAAAGACCATCGCAAAGAAGTTTTAGAAGACCATATCTCAATTTTAGCACAGCCTGGATAAATTTATTTGGGACACACAATACCGAAAGACGTGGCACTGCAAAGGGAATTCTTACTTCGATCACAACTTTAGTAGAGGGTCGAGGTTGGAATTAAGATGACGTGATTTGCGTTGAATGTGACGGAACTGCAACTAACACCGATTGGAAGGGTGGCGTGATTCAATATTTAGAGGAGTATTTGCAGAGACCGTTACAATGGTGTGTTTGTATGCTTCATGTCAATGAGTTACCCTTCCGTCATTTATTCTTGACCTTAGATGGTCGCACTTCGGGTCCTAGAGAATATAACAGACGCCTCACAAAGTGTAACTGACGTTACTTCTAGAGATGGCTTTATTAGAACCAGGATGCAATCTCGAGCAGAAATGCCAAATTTTGGACACAAAAATAAGTTTAAATTTTTAGTTTTTGTCATTGAATATAATCTGTCTTTTGTTTATTTTATTTTCTTGTGCTTTGTTTCATTAATTTCAATACTAAAATACCTTTTAAACACGATTTTTTAAAATTATTTTAGGCAAACGGTTTAACTCTATAAAAACGTAAAATTTACAAAACTTCAAAGCTCGGTAGAGCCCTCAAAATGACAAACGATTATATTTTTTGTTACCTTTTTCGCAATTTGTGTAAAATTACGCAAATTTTGATACCTCTTGTGATTGTGTAGCTGAAAAATGTTTTTTTTCTCATACATCGACGGGACACTAATATACATCCCTCTTCTGGATTCAATAATAAGTGACCTACAGCATCGTCTGCCTCTTCAAATACTTAATTTGATTCAACTAAGCGTTTTCATGCCAAAAAGCGAATACAGTAATCAAGACATTAAAACTGTGAAACAACTAGCAACTGATTATACATTGTTACTAGATAATACTCCAGTTTCTGTCGTTGTAAACGAATATACGCTGTGGATGGTGAAGTGGCAGCGGAGTCAGGACATACCGCAGCCGATTTCCGACCTTATTTTAAATTGCGATATTGAGATGTATCCTAATATAAGAAGATTTTTATGTATTATGGCTACACTACCTGTTAGTGTAGCGACAGCGGAAAGATCTTTCTCTACGTTGCGAAGAATCACATCGTGGCTAAGAGCTTCAATGGTTGAAGAACGTCTAACCGGACTGCCACTTCTCCACGTCCATAAAAACGTACCCATTGTAGTAGATGAAGTGATAACGCGTTTCGGGAGAAGACGTAAAAGAAAAATTGATTTTGTTATTTAAATATAGGTAGGTAGGTATTTTTAAGTACAGTAGGTAGTTATATTTATTAATAAAATACCTGCGTTTTATTTGTAAGTATCTATTATTATCAAAATTAAATTATAACTTCTTGTGACTTGACCACGACTATGTGACCCCCCCCTGGCGCCAAAGCTGGATCCGCCCTTGTATAGACTAGTTCTGTAACATCCTGTGTATACTGTATAAATAAATATTTCACTTTTAAATATGGATATTGCTGTATATGCTACCAAATAGTGGACATTACTGCTTTTGCTATTCAGATATTTGGATATTGCTGTCTTTGCTATGACGTTTAAAATCTACATCAACTGTCATTTTAGTATGAAGCGGCAATTTTGTCATGTGACACATCCTTGGGGGTTGACTGGTTGAAGTGGATATTACTGCCTTTGCTTTTACACAACGAGTCTGTCTGCTTTTTGCTGTGTTTTTCTTTGCTCTTAATAGTGATTTGGAAACATGATTTTTGAAGGGATAGAGCTATATTTTTTATAAAATCTCCAATTTAGTACATTCTAAATTAGTAGTCCTTGGTGAAGGCATTCAAAACATTTTTAAAGAGTTAAGGTTGTTATTACAGTTGTTACACATATTTAACTGTAACTGGTTGCGAATATTTTATACGAACCATATGTTTTTCCGAGAAACAATTCTCGACGTTTTGTTGAATTCTTATTCAACGAAACGTCGAGAATTGTTTCTTGGTAAAACATACAGTTCGTATAAAATATCCGCAACCTATTACAAAACATTTTTTTTAGATTTTGAATATTGCTCAAAAAAAATCAGTCCACAATAACTTCAAAATATTAACAATGAACAGTAAACATTGTGTGAATTCAATGAACAATAAGCATAATATATTGAAACACCTCCAGATTGCATATGTAAGGAATGTGTAATAATAAAAATAAACACAGATTGTGTTAATATTTGTCACGCGAGAGTACTTCATTCTGAGAAATGGTTAGTAAATGTACACACGGGTTAGTCATCTTTAGGTGACTGGTGTTTATACATTTCCTCAGTGTCTATTTAATAAGACAATAAGTAGTGTTAACTCTCAAGTGAAGTTCTGCTAAAACAGCTAATTCAAATGGAAAAACTGATGGAAGATTCCAGAACAAACCAACTCAACCGAGGCAATTTCACAATATGGCCTATTTTCTACCCCTTTGTTGAGAAGTATATTCGTGGGTGAGAAATCAGTCATGTCTGACAATATTTGTATATTGGCAGCATTGACCTACATAATGGGCACGATAACAGTATTAAAGAATTAAAGAATAAGTGATTTTAGAGAAGAAAATATTGTGAAAGGATGAAAAAAATAATCCATTTTTAATGTACACATTGAGATTAATAAGATTTTCAATAAAATAAAAGTACAAAATCGTACAATCCGCCATTTTAGCTGAAACGCCGGTCAGAGTGAATTGGAGCGAATGACGTCACGTCTCTGTACCCATCACCGTGTCTTTGAACTGCTGTCGTAGACACAATGCAATGTTTACCAATGCTTGACGTCACGTAAACGAAATGACAGCTGCGGTCGTTTTTGCGCGAAATTAAAAATAGGTAGATGAAAATGCAATTATTTGCGTAAAAACTTAGTTTATTACTGAAATAATGTTGTTTTCGGTAATATTAGACGTGTACCTACATTATAGAAGACCTATTTATTATGTTGACTAAATATATTTTTAAACAAACAGAAATGTATATGTACCTATATAATCAAATATGTACTACTTCAAAAAATGTTTAATTTCTAACAATACCATGAAGAAGTAATAATTAATTCTAATAGACCCAGTCCACGGAATGAGACACAATGAGATCTATATATAAGTACTATATTTCTACAAGTATTGAGATTTTAATCTGGAGATAAATTCAGAGATCAGCTTGAGAATGTGCACATGACATTCTATTTGACATCTGTACATGACTGTACTGCATCTATACTGGATCTCTCATAGCTAATGGCAAAATTTTCGGGGAGGTCCTCCTCATTTGATTTTGAACAGAAAATATTCTTTACACTTTGGGTGAAATGTCAGCAGTTAAGGAGATAAGCGACATCAAAGTTGGAATTTTTTACAGTATTTCTAACTTATTTTGTATAAAACGTTGAACTATCATTTGATTATTAAAACTTCATTCGCTTTGATATAACTCAAATAAAATTATTACTATTTTGCAAAAAAATTCTGATGTAAATTCACGAAAAAATATTAGGTCGATATAAGGTCGATATATTCACGGAAACATAGAGGGTTGCTATAGCTTAGTGGTCAGAGCACCGGCCACGGAAAGGAGGTGACCTGGGTTCGAATCCCAGTAGTAACCTAATATTTTTTCGTGAATTAGATTTTTTTGTATATCTTTCTAATTGATTAATTAATTTGATTTAAAAATTTCACAGAACTTTGTTCTGAAAAATTACAACTTCACAAATATTTATGTGTTTTTAAAAATATATTTTTTATTTTAATTGTATTAAATCGAATGAATCGTTAATCTTCTGTGTAGTTTTTTGGGATATTTTTCCGTGTATATGTGACCACTCTGGCCAATAATATTCGGTATAAGTTACTTTAATACTCGGTATAACTTACTTTAATGATATTCCGACATTTTACAGAAGATAGCTCAGAAATATTGGAAAAAAATGCAAAATTTGATGTTGTTTATCTCCTAAACAATTGATTTTTAACCCATAATGTATATAATATTTTGTGTTCAAAATTAAATGACAAAGACACCTCTGAAATTGTTTACTACTGGCTGTTACTACTAGCTACAAGGCAACCTGTATATTCTGAAAAGTTATACAAATAGATTCCAAATTCACTCAATTGACATACAGAATGGAAATAGTCAATAGATGGATATTTGACGTACAATAAGCATGAAGTGCGGTACAGCACAACAAATCTCTAAGACAGTGTGTCCATGGGGACTACTATCTCGCCGAGTAATGCTAAGAGTTGTGAGAGTATCTGAGAGATTGTCTCGAGACGAAAGTCTACTTTGTGGACATGGTCTATACAAGTGTTGTAAGTGACAGTAATTAGGTGATGGAATGGACAAAGGCACAACCAAGACTGAAAAAATCCTAGGTTAAAACAAAACTAATACAATATGTACAATAATTTGGATTTCAAAGATTTAAAGTAATTCTAAAACCACTAAAAGATTATGTAATTCGTTCTGAAATGAGCTAGTTTTGATTGCTGATAGACACAATGCAACAGTGCAATTTTTATAAAGTGGTCAAAGCAACTACCGCCTACACGCGCCCACATCCTCTAATGGAAATTATTATGATTTTATCCCACATGTAATATCAGACATCAATTATTCAAATAGCACAGATTGTCAACTTAATTCCCTGTAAGTAGAAAGGCTGAAAAGGTTTATGAATAATCTGACATTCTACAATTCTAATATGTACATACGTAAATCATTACCCTGCAGCACGTCACCTTCCTTCTTCTCGCCTAATAGACGCTTAATGCTATGTGAGTTTATGTAAAATTAAATAATTCAATTAAAGATGCTTTTGTGATGCCCTGATGATGATAGATCTCACAATGGGATTTAAAAAGTTGGCCAAATAGGTCATAGAAACATGGCAGAATAGCCCAGAAGACCCTATACATGTGATTCTGAATACATTTTAAGGTTTCTTCGTTACATTTTATTTTATCACTAATTCTGATGCAATAAAAAAATAAATTTAAATACTAAATATCCACTATCTATGAGTCGCTAACCCAAACTTACTGTATTTCGGAGAAGTACTTAAAAAGTCATTAATTTATCGTTTGGATATCTATTAATATCTATTGACTTATATCTGATCATTATATTATATCTGATCATTAACTGTAATCTCAATATTACAGTTTGTGTATTTGGAGAGACATTGATCTCTTGTCTTAGAGATTTATATGTTGGTAAAGGTCAGTACAGACCAATTGCATCATTCTATTCTGCATACAAAAAACATGCTGTAATGAATCATACATAGCTGGCTTCGCGCTCAGTGCTATCTACATATGCACACGCTATTAAACTTCACTTGTAAATCTGTTTTTCAAAAAATAATTGGTGCTAAATTTAAAACAAATGTTTTTATGAGGCTAGCAAATTCATTATTTTCTGGTAAAAATCATGTGCCTCGCTCTTGATGCAATAATCATAAAACATATAACTCCAAAGTAACCTACCGTAACAAAATTTATTGTTGAATAATCGTATGTTAAACATTGCTAATTCGAGAATGCAATTCAAAACAATTTGCTTTTATCAAACCGGTTTGGTTTCTATCTGCCTTTTATTCTGCGTATGCCATGATGGTCAAAACTCAGTATTTTTATACAATATTCTTACCATTGTGGATATTATTGTTGTCAATTGATAATTCTGTTGTTTTATATTTTTATGATATTATTTTTTAAAAGTAAAATGTATAAGTAAATTGTAAAATGTTAAACATGAAAGCATTTAAAAAAAATAGAAATTTGTCTATTACACTTTCTTATATAATAAGCATGTGCAACTATCCCTCGATTAAATTTTTTTCTTCTTCTCAAAAGCACAATTGATTTCCTCAATATGTGAATTTTGTATGATAAGTCAAACTGCTGCACACCCATTTTAATCAGCATGTCTGGTCTTAAGGCCAGGTCGGCGAAAAGGGAAATAGCGATACAATAACTATTTCACAAAAAATAAAAGGACAATCAGTCACAGAAATTTTATGTACGCTGAGGCGGACATGTCATTTTAATACAAAAAAGTGTGTGTGTGTTGCCTGCATTCATTCACTGATGCCAATAAAGTTTTTACATATGTATATAAAATCAAAGATCAATAGATTTCATGTGTATCGTCTTTGATGCTAGACTGACATTTTCAACTCATTTAAATCGATTAGGAATAAATATAAAGCTGACCTTAGCATAATTCACAGAATTAACAAAGGGTCTTTAACATAGAATTAACATTACATACATACAAATAGCTGGCATAGAATTAATAAGTACTAAGATGGTTTGGGAATGTTGAACAAATGAATGAGTAAAGAATGGTAAGAAAGATATATAATGCAAGTGTTGACCTTTCGGTAAAGATTAACTCTTCATTATCAGAAGAATTCATTGCTTTGAGTGGAGTCCCGCAGGGCTCACACCTCGGACCAATCCTGTTCATCCTTTTTATAAATGACATTGTTGATATTTTTGATGATGTACAATTTCTGATATTTGCCGATGACTTGAAAATATTTAGATCAGTGAAAAGTATGTCCGATTGTATGAAACTACAATCAAATTTGGATTCCCTGTTCAAATGGTGTACCAACAATCAACTTCATCTAAATATCTCCAAGTGCCAATCTATTACTTTTACAAAAAAAAAGATTCCTATTAAATTCACCTACAAAATTAATGATGTAAACCTTGTATCAGTTGAGGAGATAAGTGATCTGGGAGTAATTTTTGATGCTAAATTATCATTCATTCCCCACATTGACTTGATAACTAATAAAGGTCTCAAAATGTTGGGTTTGTTTTAAGAACTGCACAAAACTTTACAGACCTGCGCACTTATAAAGTCCTCTACACTTCTCTTGTCAGACCTCAGGTTGAATATAACTCGATCATTTGGTCGCCTCACTATGTTAATCATTCAACGGCAATTGAACGAGTCCAAAAAAAATTTTTAAGATTTATTAATTACAAATTAAATATACGCTTGGAAGATATCAATTATGAATATCTCCTTAGTTATTTACAACTTTTAAACTTGTCTGTGAGACGTACTGTAACAGACCTAATATTTCTTTATAGGATCGTAAATAGTTTGATTGATTGCCCCCAGATTATTAGTCTGATCGACTTATATGCTCCATCGAGGTCATCAAGACACAGTGCATTGTTCTATTATAGTGGAAGTGTCAGAACTAATGCATTAGCAAACTCTGTAATTCCCAGATTACACTCATTAGGGAATGAGCATGCAGAGGCGGCTGACATTTTTGCTGATAGTATAACTGTTTATAGGACAAAGCTGATACAATTGTTTACATCCCAACGAAATGGAAATGGACAGTAAATCTTTCTATTTTACCTTTAACTATTATTATTTGTACCTTTAACTTTATTATTATTTTATCTTATGTTTTTATGTATTATTATTATTATTATTATTACCTTTTAACTATTATTATTGTAACTTTTAACAGTATTTTTATTTTAACTGTCTTATGTTATTTTAAAAAAAAATATTCTGTATATTGTAAAAGTCCGTAAGGGCGTTAAATAAATAAATAAATAAATTCCGCGCGGCATGCCGCATCAACATCTACGCTCATGTTTCGGGGACAATGACGCGGTCATTTGACACCGGGACTCGCATATCACTTTTCGCGGAAATGTCGCCCAAAAGGGTTATGACGATTAGTGCTGTGTATCTATTGAATTTATTCTAACGAGTATATCGAAACGCAAGAGCAGAAAAAGGTGGTGGGTGCGAAAGTGTTTACTGAAAAGGAAAAGAAGGATGGATATTATATGCGATCTTCGAATGTTTGACAGATCATTTGTCAATTTCATTGATGATTTTGAAAATTTATTACAAATGATCGAGTCTTCCATAGCCAAGCAAGACGCAATATTGCGGAACGCTGTTTTATATCATATCATATAGCATATGTAACTGTAGCGCATGCGTCTTGGCTTGTCAACATACCAGGTGGTACTGACGCGCTGTACGATGTCCCCGTGCGCTCACTCGGGAACCGCGCGCATGGCAACGTTGCTATGTTGCGCGCTACATCGCGGAACGGTGCGTGACGTTGCAGCGTAGACTCTATGCCGCGCGTGATGTTGAGCGACAATTTGTCCCCTGGTGAATACGTGGCTTAATTAAGTTTGCAAATACACACTGTTGCATATCTTTATTGATTAATTGGCGTGTGTCTCGTGGCTAGTAGCAAAAACTACGGGGAGAGTATTTTCATTTAATTTTGAATAGAAAAAAATCTTTGCGGTTTTTTAAATATTTCTGACCTATTCCGTAAAATATTGCAATGTCATAAAAGTAATTTATAATATATAATTTATAATTATAATATATAAAAAAAAGGCGGCCCTCATGTTCCTGTGGCACGAGACTGGCTTCCCATTCCGAGGGTTCCAGGTTCGATTCCCGGTGAGGTCACAATGGATCTGTGTGATTAACTCAAGCTTGCAGAGTTCTGGTGACGTGTTTCACTATTGTAATTGTACCCCACCACCTGTTGTAGCTTAGCAAAAAAATACTTGCCACAACATTAAATATTAAAAATGTATTCACTTTGATACAAGTCGAATGAAGCCGTGCAGGAATTTAAATCATATTTTTCTGCACTGTTTTAATAATTTTATTTGATTTTTAGCATTCGATGTAAGTTACTTTTATTAAATCCAACGTTTTATAGAAGACGGATCAGAAATATTGAAAAAAAAAATGCAAACTTTGATGTCGCTTATCTCCTTAAGTGTTGACACCCAAAGTGTAAATATTTTCTTTTCGAAACTGAATGAGGAATTTTTTGCTACTAACCCCTGTATTAAGTATTATCTATAAACAAATATTAAAATTAAAAATGTGTTTTTTCTTCTATTCCCACATACACAAGTAAACAATGTAAAAAATTTTGTTACTTAATAATGTGAAAATATAAAATATTGTAAAATGAGATATAAAAATTAATTTACGCACTGGCGAATTCCTTGCGTCATAACACTATCGAAGGATCGAGAACTGCCAATAACAATCTAGGGTGATCTACAACATTCTAAAAACATCTAGAAATGCCTGGTACAACCGAGAAGCAACGAGAACCTTCTAAACACTAGAATAATCTAGAAAGTATCGAAATAGAAGTATTTTCGGGTATAAATATGAAACTAGGCCGCGGCGCGAGTTTTGTCGTGTTTGACAGTTCGATTCAGTGCAGCGAAGTACATGCGGGCTGCGAGAGAGAAATGCAAAGCGTCGAAAATAAACGATAAATACTACGAGCGAGAACGGAACATTATAGCAAGTGATAAATACGTATTACCCAGCGATTATAAAGTGTTTATGTAATAGTGATATATTGCGAAATAGTGTAGATTAAAGAATTGGAAAATTACTTAGAATACACTTATAGAATTAATTACAGTTTAATGGACTAAATTTTTATTTACGTTTTGTTCCCCATAAATTATGTACAGGGTGTACCAGAGCTAGCAGCAGAAACTTGGCCGGTAGATTCCTGACTACGTTATGAGTCTAAAATGTTCAAGCAACAATGACCTAATTATCAATGGTTGTGGAGATATGCAATATCAAAGTTTGCATTTTTTTTTCAATATTTCAGACTTATTTTTTGCAAAAAGTTGAACTATCGTTATAGCAACTTATATCGATTATGAAAAATTCATTTGCTTCAATACAACTTAAATAAAATTATAAAAAGCTTGTAAAAAATAACTTTTTTCAATTTTTGCAAGGTTTTTATCATTTTATTCGATTTGTATTAAAGAAAATGAATTTTTCATCATCGACATAAGTTACTGTAATGATAGTTCAACTTTTTGCAGAAATAAGGCAGATATATTTAAAAAAAAAAAGATATTGCATATCTTCGTAACTATTGATATTATTAGGTCACGATTGCTTGAACATTTTAGACTCATAACACAGGCAGGAATCTACGGGCCAAGTTTCTGCTGCTAGCTCTGGTACACCCTGTATATATTGTTCATGTCTCTTAAATTTGTTTTATTTCTGTTATTATTTTTTAAATATTTACTTAAAAACGTGTTTTATGTATATAAAAATGAGTTAGGTATATAAAAATCCTAGTGATTTTCTTGTAGGTACTGTAAAAGCCCACTACGGCGTCGATTAATAAATAAATAAATAGCGTTAAGTTTAATTCTTGTTGATGTACATTGAATAATTAATTAATAAATCTCTGATTAATTTCCAACCCTTATGTATGGAAGTGAAGCCTGGAATTGGCAAAAGAGGAATGAAAGTAGACTGAATGCGGTGGAAATCCGGTCACTAAGACGCTTGTGTGAAAAATCTTTGGTCGATAGAGTGAGGAATGAACAAATTAGAAGTGAATGCAATGCTAGCTGTAGTGTGGTAGATAGAATAAAGAAAGGAGTGCTGAGATGGTTTGGTCATGTGGAACGTATGAACGAGGAAAGGATGGTTAAGAAAATATATGAGGCGAATGTTGAAGGCAACAGGAATAGAGGGCGTCCGCGAAAGACCTGGCACGATCAGGTACTACAAGTATTTGAGGATGGCCCTGTTAAAAGCCGCAACAACCGTAGAACGCGTATGAGAAGATGTATGAATGTGGCCGAAGCAAAAGTGGTGTGCCGGGATAGAAGAGTGTGGCGTTCAATCCTCTCTGCCTACCCCTGCAGGGAAACGGCGTGATGGTTAGTTAGTTAGTTAGTTAGATTAATTTCCAGTGTTTTCATTTTTCCCTAGCGTGATAATCTGTTAAAAAATAGAAGTGGTGAACTAGCCGGTCCCCGCTTACCGCCCTGCCGACACGTGGAGAATCGGACCCCTGGTCTGGGAGCCGGCAGCCAGGAGTCAGCGACCTGGACGATGGTCCACTCCCCCGCGGGTCTGGCAGAACAGCGCTGGAGTTCAGCTCGTGGGACGGCTCCAGCCATCTGCTGTACTGATGTTTTACTTTTTATCATACAACCAGCCGTGAATAATCACGGGAAATAATAATGATTAACAACGACCCTCGCGTGACCGCGCAACGCGAGCCGCGCGCTGCCGCGTGTCGCGCTCTAATTTTATAAATTTGTCGTTCCAGCAAGCTAAGGAGAGACAGCGAAATTATTATATTTAGATTGGACTAGCAATACCCCGTCAAAATCATGTACTCTTATTATACATGGTGTACCAGAGCTAGCAGCAGAAATTTAGGTAGATTCCTGCCTATGTTATGAGTGTAAAATGTTCAAGCAACCATGACCTAATATCAATAGTTTGGACATATGCAGTATCAAATTTTGCATTTTTTTTCAATATTTCTAACTTATTTTTTGCAAAAGGTTGAACTATCATTACATTAACTCATGTCGATTATGAAAAGTTCATTCCCTTTAATACAAGTCGAATAAAATGATAAAAACCTAGCAAAAATTGAAAAAAAGTTGTTTTTTTTTTTACAAGGTTTTTATCATTTTCTTTAAGTTGTGTTGAAGCAAATAAATTTTTCACAATCGATATAAGTTACTGTAATGATAGTTCATCTTTTTGCAAAAAATAAGTCAGAAATATTGGAAAAAAATGCAAACTTTGATACTGCATATCTCCGTAACTATTGATATTAGTTCATGGTTGCTCGAACATTTTAGACTCATAACATAGACAGGAATCTACCAGCCAAGTTTCTGCTCCTAGCTCTGGTACACCCTAAATGTATGTGTCGGCTGCCAGTTAGGGCTGTGAGAACAGCGCTGTCTAGAGTAGCGTAGCGTCTTGATAACTCCTCTCAAGTACTCCACTTCGGCCGCTTGGACTCTAGAGCGTGTTCGTTCGTTTGGCATCCATATCTGGTGACCAAACCTTATATATACTTACCTAATTGAATTAAGTTATTATTTTATACTAAATAGATCAAAGTTACGTTCACAACATCAGTTAAAACTGTACTCTATTTGGTCAGTGAATAATAATTAATAATAATAAGCCTGAAAGAACTACACGAATACTTACACTATTTTATTGTAACAACACTAGAACCAAAACACATTTTAACTCTCTTGTACCCAGACTGCATAGACTGGGCAATACCTATGCGCATATCTCTGATATTTTCAATTCTGGTTTAGCACAATATAAAGATTCCCTAATAAAATCTCTACACTCTGCCGACCTGAATTCATAATGCAATCATAAACAAATCATTTCTTAGATTCCTACACTACAAGTCACATATTCCATTAGACAACCCTAACTATATTTTTATTTCACAGATATTATACTTACTCAAGTTTTTGTATGTATGTACTCAAGTATATATATATATATATGTATTTTGTATATGTATATGTAACCGTGATGTTTTCTTACTTGCATTGAGTTAATTATTTATCAAATTTTTAAATAACATTTTGTTGACTGTTTTTATTTAGTTTTCAAATATTTACTCATGTTGTAAATGTCCTTCGGATGTAAATAAATAAATTAATTAATGATAATACAGGCTTTATTTATTTATTTAACACTGAGCCGTGGTGATCAAATGGATGGCAGGGATCTGGTGTCTGCAAGTCTCCAACCAATTGCTCAGCTCGAAAAGCCGCCATGAATGTGCAGCCACTACAAACACAAGAAGAAGAGGAGCAAGAACGGTGCATTGATTTGCATTCTGATAGCATTAACAGTAAGAGAAATCATGCCAAAAGAAATTCGTCCAATTAAACTTACAAAAGAGTCGGTTAAAAAAACGCTAGACACCAGTCGTTAATAGGACGTTAGATTGCTGAAACCGAACAGATTGGTTTTATGGTTTATCGAGTTATTAACTGTAATCTGTTATCGCGAAGAAACGAGATGCTGGGTGGACCGCCATCAGCCTCTCTCCGCTCTTCCGATTAACAAACCTGTTGGTAATTGTGTGATCGGAACCGTTCGTAAAAAACTAACTGTCCTCCCGCGAACTGCCTGGGAGCATTTTTTTTCACAGTTAGATTATCGGTCGTTATATTTAGAACTGTTATTTTTTATTATAACTCGCAGAGAGGTCTCATTCATGAGTATTACATACGCAACACATGTAGTCCACGCTGTGACATGCGCAGTGGGGTTCAGCGCGTACTAGCAAGAAAGCTGTGCGTTACTAAAGCAGGAAACAAATATTTATTATTTAATTAAGATAAATTATAGTCTCACAGAGTAGAAGCTATTTATATAAGAAACAAGTCTTTTGTATAATGGCCCGATCACTCTACATAATGCAACGTTCACCAATTAAATCGCAAAGACACCCACACATCGAGTTTTTTAAAGTTAAATACATATATATGTTCTAAATAGGAATCATTCGTTTATTTCAAGGGGCTATGCTAGTGACATCTGTTGTCTCTTCTCATGAAACAGTATACATAGATTTAGTATTAGATAGATTTTGCAACTGGTAATGATACTTTTATATTTTTAATGTGGAGTATTAAGCAATACTCTTTTTAATGTATATACTGGGTTATTTGGAAAAAATTAACAACCTCGCAGGATTATATTCATTCCATGGTTACGAATCGAAAATGTTCAAGCACCATGTCCTAATATCAATAGTAATAGTTCACCCGAGAGAATCATCTCTATCATGGGTAGCTCGCAGCAGCTCCTCGACGCTTCTTATCTCTCCTCCAGTCCATTCTCGGATATTTCTAAACCAGGAAAGCTGTTTTCTTCCGACTCCTCTGCGGCCTTCAACCTTCCCTTCGACAACCAACTGAAGTGAGGTATATTTTTCCCCTCTCATTGTGTGACCAAAATTCGAAGCTCCGTAAGCTTGATTGTCGTAAAATTTTGAACATTGACTTCAATGTTAGTTATCATGTCGGTCCAGGATATCTTCTTCTTCTTTTTCTTTTAGTAGATCTGTTGACCTATGGTACAGAAAACTACCTCTCCTGGGATGATGAGGCCCAGCTTTCTCTCCGTCTTTTCGGTGGTCTTCCCGGTGGGCGTCATCCAGAGGGAATTTTATTCCCCATTCTATGCACGAATTTGTCACTGTCCATTCTGGCTACGTAATCTCTCCAGAGTCTCCTTCTGGATCTACTCCATCGTGCTATGTCCTCTATTTTGCAGGTTTTCCTTACAGGCTTTTGGTGACGACTTTTTAGCATCTTATGGATAAAGAAGCAATCGTTTCGAAGACATCCTCACATCAGTGGACAGCAAACTGTTAGGCCCTCAATAAGCCGAAACAACGATGTGATCGGCCAAGAGTGGACTTTGGGTCACGCATGATCGTCGTATCACAGTCCGAGAACTTGACAACGACATATATGTGAGCATTAGATTAGAACATCCAATTTTGACCGAGGAATTAGACTTGAGGAGAACGCCCGCAAAGTTCTTGCCGAAGCTGGTAGGTAATTCCCGTTTTTCGCATCTGATTTAGGCCGTCTTGGCCAAACACAGCACTTCCTAGTTTTTCAAACTCTCCCGATAGACTCCATATGATTTATATTCCCCAAGTTATGCCGTTGAAAGGGACCTATTTGAATCAATACAAAATTATCCGAAACGCGAGGGCCCAGCTGAACATCATTCCAAAATATGCGTTCTAGAAGCTTTTCCCATAGTAGCGGGGCGGTTGAAGAAGTGTGTGCATTACCAGGGGACTTCTTTGAAGGAGATAAGAGTGAGTGTTATAGTGTGTAAGAATTAACGCGTCTCTGCCGACCGAAAGGTCGTTTTTTAACACACAATGTACGTTTATTCTTGCTCTCGTGTTAGCTCGAAGATTGTTAGGCTTCTTTCTTAAAATTTTGAGGCTTCTTCCGTAAATTTGGCCTGTAACATAATCTACAACGACATATATCTGTATGTAAAGGATAATTCACAAATTGATAAAAACAAATTGCTTATCGTTAGGGAAATTGTATACTGATAAAATTGCCTTTTACACAACATTGTTAGGACGAGTAGCGTAGATTTTACGATCGTGTTTTTGCAAAAACAAAATAAAGTACGCGTCTGACTGAACATTCGCCCATTTGTCGCTCAAAATAATGAATATCTTTTATCCCGTATGCGTTCCTAAAACATTCAATGGCCGCGCTGCGGTCACTCCCAGCCGCGAAGCAGCCACCATAGCCGACCATATGTCAAGCAGAAAACAGTGAGCAAATAGTAATGGCCGCGTGGGGCTACTATACCGTAGCGGACGGCTACCCGACAGCCGCGTAGAGCTACCATACCGTTGCGGCTACGCATAAGGTACTGATACACACGCTTATTAGTGGCACGTGAGCATGCGTAGTATTGTCCTTCTTTAGCCCTTGCGTATTAGTGGCATGTGTGTACGCACATTGCTAGTAATGAGCATGCTCAAAAATCGCTCAAAAATCAACCGCCAGTTGATTTATGAGCATGCTTATGTTATTCACCATGAGAAGGAGTATTTTACGACAAGAGCATACCACTAATAAGCATGTGTGTTTGATTATTAGCTTTGAGTATGCTCATTTATGAGCATGCCAATAATGAGCAAGTGTGTACAATTGTTAGGGCATGCTAGTTTTGAGCATGCTAATGAGCATGCCAGTAATAAGCATGTGTATCTGTATTGCCTGCCCAACATAAATTGGCGTGCGGCGAGCGCGCTGCTCCCCGACCAAATTTCTATCGAAGGCTCTGGCGCTGGTCACCGGACATTCGGTACATTATGTATTGTGTAATAAATTTACACCCTGGCAACTTCTGTTACGCGACAGTGACGCCCTCCCTCGCACGCCAAGTTATAGTGGTACGTCTATACCTTAAGACACGCAATGTCGTCTATGCGGCAGAAAAGCAATGCTCGCTGCTAGTTTCTCGTATAAAACTGATAAATATGAATCAACTGGGATCCTGCCTCCAATTAGGCTTTAGACAAAGTGGCAGGTTAGCACCAGGACAATACGGTATTCGTGTGAGAGCCGCGGCAGACAATGGATTGGTTAATAAATCGGGTACAGTTCGCACGCCGGCCATTGTGGCGAGACAATGATGCATAACTTGGATAGCTCAGCGGACGCCCGAACCAGCGATAGGATCGAATCCGCCGTCGTTTGTTTTCGTTTTTTATTTTATAAAATTTGTTTTCTTCGAGCGGGCGGTACGTAAGTGTACAGTAAGTGAAGCCCCAAAATTACTACCTTGATACCACGCTGGCGTGCAACGCATACAAGCAAAAAAGCTGTGTGTTAGTAAAGATTCTGGGAAACAAATATTACTTAAATTATCCTTATTTTAAGAAAAAGTTCATTTAAAATTCTAGCCGTAATTCGTCCTACGGCTAGAAGTTTTATTTCTGACGTTTCTGTTTAACGTGACGTATCTATGTTTTTATCGATTTAAAATTCTAGCCGTAATTCGTCTTACGGCTAGAAGTTTTATTTCCGACTTTTCTGTACCTAACTTCGTGTCAATTCTTCATTTTTATCTCACTTGTTTGCGCCCAACAAATTTGTTCCGTAGATCTGGTCAAGTTGAGAAGAAACTCGTCCTGAACCGTGTATTTTTACTTAGTTCTATTCTGCTAGTTTTGTTTAATAGACGAGTAAATTTTTCATGGAATGGCGTGTTTCTTCGAAAGGTCCTATGCCAAGGTGAGAACTACGCGCACGTCATTGCAGAAATGTTATTTTTTACAAATTCCACCCAAAACTTTCGGTGTAAATTCTATTTTTCATTTCTATGGTGAAAGTAAATACTAAATAATACCATATGTCATATCCAATGGTCATAGGTCATAATGATTATTTACGATGACATTGCCAACGGTGATATCATAAAATGTTTGATTTATTTTTGTGAAATGAAACGTATATCTGAAATTAATATTATCCCCGATTTAATTATATATAAATCGTCTTCGAAATATATTGAAAAATTTTTCCGTATTACCTAAATATAAAATATTTATTTATTTATAAAATCTTGTTTACTTCTTTATAGTGCAGTTATTTTTGTGGATTGAAGCTACTCAAAATAGTTCATTATATATGTTTAAAAAAATTCAAAAAATGTATATATCCTTATAGGTACACGCGTATTTATATATTTTTTAATATAGGTGTATACAGTCGATCACAGCATAACCTAAGTTTATATCCACTGCACGCCACTGCTTATTTATATGTTATGTACTTACGTTTTGCGTATCTTCAGACGCGATGATCCGATAACATCAAGTTGCTAGGCTAAATTTGATGCAAATTGCAAGGGTCAGGGAGCTGAGAAATCAAAAAAAGGAATTCATCATTTATCTTCATCTTGTCGTGGCAAGAGATAGATAGATAGATAATGACAACATTTTGTAGTGTTTATAAAAATATATAAGCATGTTTCATTTTTGCTGAGGGTCTTGGCAGCAAAGTAAACACTGCATTCATTTGACGCCCTGCCTGCTACACTAGTATTTTACTGTTTTATAGCAGACAGTGCTCTTCCAGTAGATACAGTATATGTGCAGGAATATTTATTATTTATATGAAGCAGTTATTATATTAATAAATCTTAGTGCTAATAAAAAAATAAGTAATAATAATATTTAATCATTAACAAATTTTATAATAGTGTTAATTCTATATTATATATGTACATTAAAAAACCAGGGAAAAGTTTGAAAGGAAAACCGCTGAAAGGTTAAATGAGAAATGTATGGAAGAGCTCAATATTGATAGTGCATGGGAACACATCAAAAAGAGCCTGTATGAGTCAGCCAAGGAAGTGTGCGGTGTGACTGTCCAAGGAAGGAAGAAAGGAGATGCATGGTGGGATGACGAGATTAGAGATCTTATAAATGAGAAGAAAAAAGCGTGGTGTAACCTCTTGGCAGCAAAGAATGGAGATGTGAATGGATATACGCTAGCAAAGGATTTATATATTGTATGTAAGAAAAAGGTAAAGCACGGAGTGAAAGAAAGAAAGGAGCGTTTGAGGAAGGACGAGGGACTTAAATTGACTCAGAACTTCCAAGAAAATATCAAGATCTTTTGGAAGGAAGTTAAAAAGTCTAGAAGCGGCACGAAAAGAGGTTGTGTGAATGCTATTATGTCTAAGAATGGAAAGATGCTTAGAAACGAAAATGAAATAAAAGATAGATGGAAGGAATTTTTTGAAGAAGTGTACGAGAGTAATGGGAATGTGAGTGAGGACTCCTTTGAGGCGTCCAATGGATTTATGAATAGTGACGACAGTGTGAATGAAATAACTGTGGAAGAAATCAAAAGAGTATTGAAGCACATGAAGAATGGCAAGGCTGTAGGTTATGATAATGTTGCTGCCGAGTACATTAAGGGTGGTGGTCCGGTAATACTCACGTGGCTTCATAGACTCTTCAACCAATGTTTAGAGGGCAGCTACACTCCTAAGGATTGGAGAAGAGCTGTTATCATGCCTCTATACAAAGGAAAAGGGTCGCGAATGGACTGCGCGAATTACCGGGCCATTAGCCTATTGAGCTCTGTTGGCAAACTGTATGCGAGAATTTTGATAGAAAGAGTGAGGATGACAACGAAAGAAAAAGTGTGGGATGTACAAGGAGCCTTCATGAGTGGAAGAGGATGCATGGACCAGATTTTCTCACTGCGCCAGATGACGGAAAAGTTTTTGGCAAAGAACCAAAAACTTTTTGTGCCTTTGTGGATCTCCAAAAAGCGTATGACAGAGTGATAAGACGAAAGTTATGGAAGGTTTTGTCTGAATATGGGGTGAAGAGTAAACTCATACAGGCAATTGCATCCCTGTACGAAGGAAGTAGTGCTTGCGTGAGAATTAATTGGACATTCACATCATGGTTTGATATTACAAAAGGTGTCAAACAGGGATGCGTAATGTCACCATGGCTTTTCAACCTGTATATGGATAATTGTATGAAAGAACTGAAGGAACTAGAAGTTGGAGCGAAAATGGACGGACTCACCATATCCTGTCTGCTATACGCAGACGATGGAGTATTAGTAGGTAACAGTGAAGCTGATCTGCAGTGCCTGGTAGCCAGGATGTCCGATGTATGCATGCAGAGTGAACTTCTGATGAATGTCAGCAAATCGAAAGTGATGGTATTCGAGAGAGACGAAAGAGTGACTAAGCGTGATGTAATTAAAAATAACGAATGCTTAGAACAAGTGAACGATTTTGTGTATTTGGGAAGTATGTTTAGTAGAGACGGCAAGGCTGAGAATGATATCGAAAGGAGAGTAACTGCGAGAAACAAAGTTAATGGTGCACTAAATGCAATTATGGCCAATAAGAATCTGTCAAAGGAAGCAAGACTAGCGGTACATAATGGCGTTCTAGTGCCAACACTTATGTATGGAAGTGAAGCCTGGAATTGGCAAAAGAGGAATGAAAGTAGACTGAATGCGGTGGAAATGCGGTCACTAAGACGCTTGTGTGAAAAATCTTTGGTCGATAGAGTGAGGAATGAACAAATTAGAAGTGAATGCAATGCTAGCTGTAGTGTGGTAGATAGAATAAAGAAAGGAGTGCTGAGATGGTTTGGTCATGTGGAACGTATGAACGAGGAAAGGATGGTTAAGAAAATATATGAGGCGAATGTTGAAGGCAACAGGAATAGAGGGCGTCCGCGAAAGACCTGGCACGATCAGGTACTACAAGTATTTGAGGATGGCCCTGTTAAAAGCCGCAACAACCGTAGAACGTGTATGAGAAGATGTATGAATGTGGCCGAAGCAAAAGTGGTGTGCCAGGATAGAAGAGTGTGGCGTTCAATCCTCTCTGCCTACCCCTGCAGGGAAACGGCGTGATGGTTAGTTAGTTAGTTAGTTAGTTAAAAAATGATGTAAATTGGATAGTAGATAAAAGAAAATAAATGAAAGTAATTGTAAAGTTTAAAATAAATGTTCATATAGGTACGAGTATTTTTCAAATTTTGATTTTGGTTATATCTTGGCGTTCAAAAGGTTTTGTGCGTGCTTTCTTCCCTTTTCATGTAGCTAGAATTTCACTTTTGAAGAGAAATATCCGAGACTATGGCTACAAGTTTTTAGTTTTGTTTTTAAAATGTTATGTTGATGAAATGTTTGTGAAAAGGTTTTGGTGAATTTTGGTACAACATAGTTGCAGTTCACCTATGCCCTTGTTAAGTGAGAGTGAGTTATTTGTTGGTGATCTTGTTTGTGTCGGACAAAATATTTGAAGGTGTTAAGTATTTGATTCATATCCAGGACGTGATATTCTCTGATGATTCTCAGAGAGCAATTAATGAAAACACTAGAAATTAGTTAGCCATTATCAATTAACGATAAATTAATTATTCAATGTATGTCACTTAACACGAATTAAATTTAACGCTACTCTTCAATCTACACTATTTCGCAATATATCACTCGTAAACGATCACTTTATTATCGTTGGGTAACACGTATTTATAACTTGCTAGAATATTCTGTTTTCGCACGTACCTATTATTTATCGCTTTTATTTATTTCGCCAATTGGGTACTTCGCTCATTATTTCGCTCGATATCTATCGCTTCGCAATTCACGACTAGCCTGAAAATTTAAATACATATTTGTTTTATTTTTTGTCTTTTTTCCTAGTTAATATTTTTTCATTTACTTTGTTATTTTGATTTTTATATTATTCATGTAATAAAATGTATAAATCAAATTATTTTGTTCATGATTTTAAAAATGCAGGTATGTGGTAGTGTTAAAAATAAAATAAGACAACTTTGCACTCTTACACCGTAGTCGCCCTGCGAGCTATGGCATCTTTATCTGGCGGACACGCGCGTACAACGAAGGCCTCCGCTCCGCTGGTGCTAGCTGATGCTGCCGAGGGGTATTAGAAGCCCAGCCGTGACCGAGCTGGTCCCGCACCCAAATTACCTTTTCGGCTCGGCCTTCTTGCTGGAGGAAGAGCCGCAAGAGGCGGCAGAGACACGGCGGAACGGCTTTTTGCTGAGGAGTCATTGATCCCACTCTGTGTCGGGCCGCCGCCAGGACCGGACGAGCCCGAGCTGGAAGTACGACGTTTGACGAAAAATAATACGCGATTTTTTTTCAATTCGCTCGCGTTCGGGACGATTTTTTGGTCACGGCTCTTCAAGCTCACGCGCCAATGGTGTGCGCGAGCGATATCTGTGCGAGAAAGAGACAAAATTATATGACCGATTCACGCTAGACAGCAGTGCAACAAAGCACTTGACGCTAACTATCGTTTATGTATCAATCATGTCGTTTTCCCGTAGAGATAACAGGGCTCGCAAAAATCCGAAATTTATAATAAATATCAAAATATCCAATACTAGCTGTGCCCGCGCGGCTTCGCACGCGTAGATTTTTAAAACACTGTTTGGATCGTCATAGAACCTTCGCGAACCTTCTAGAACATTCTCCTTCCAGAACTTTCGAGAAATTCGAATGTACGGGAACCTCCTAGACACATCGACGCATTCCGCCACTCAGTTTAGAATCTTATAGAACTTTCGGGAATTTTCTAGAACCTTCTCCTTCCAGAACTTTCTAGACCAGGTTTTTCCGGAACCTTCTAGACGCACCGACACAGTCAGCGCGCCTTCTGAAGCATTTGCCATAACAAAACAACGTGCTAGGGTGGGAGTGGGTGATGAAAATGTGCTAGAAAGAACTTTCACTCTGCAAGGGCCGGTTGTTTCAAGTTGGGTAAAAGTAAAAGTTCGTTTAAAGCATAGATTTTTACGTTCTCCATCAATCAAACGATCCGATTCCGTAAAAATCTATGCTTTAAACGAATTTTTATTTCAATCCAACTTGAAACAACCGGGCCTAAGTAGTTTAAACTGTCAAAATGGTAAGGTAAAATAATAAAATATGGGCTTGAATAAGGGAGTCCCCAATTTGTATTAGTTTGTGTAAACTAAACCTTATGATATGGATATAAGGCTTGAATTTCAATAAAAAGTTAAAGGTGAATCCCCCAATTTTTCCAAAGTAAGATTGCCATTTCGGAAAATAACCTCAATTGTAATTTTTTGCAAAGTGTTGCCAGTAAACATCAGTCTGCTAAATTTCTAGTTCAGAAGACAGTAAAATATTAATTGTTATATATCCGCATAAATATCAGCGGAAATATATATATATATATATATATATATATATATATATATATGTCTAATAGCGTGTCACATCAATATTCTTACTATTTTCAAACTAAGCTAAACACTTGTACTATGAAAATAGGACTAACTTGCTAGTCTGGAGTGAGGTTCGAACCCGCAACCTATGGATCACGAGGCCAGTGTCCTAACCACAAGACCAACAAGCTACTATATATCACGATATATATCCGCTGCTATACAGAGTGTCCCGTATCTCGACGTCAAGCCGAAATCGAGTGATACGCCAAGTCATAATAGCTATCAGAAAAATATTTTAAAAATCTGATTCATGTGTTTTAAAAATTATAAGCATTTAAAAAAAAATCAAAAAAATCTACATCCTGTGACGGTCTTTTCACTCCTGTTGCTACAAATCTTTATTTTTCTTCATTTTTTTTATTATTATGTAATCCTGAATAATGCTTCTGTAAACTTTTGTCCAAAATTCAAAGCCAACAGCTCCAGCTTGGAAGAAAATATCACTTTTTGATCAAACCAAGTATTCAAAATCAATACTCCCAGTTTTAACTGACTGTTTTTTTTAATTTTTTTAATATTTTTCTGATAACTATTATGATTTGGCTTATCACCCGATTTCGGCTTGACGTCGAGATACGGGACACCCTGTATATCAGTGAGCCCTGAGAGATAGACAGAGAAGATAGAACTCCACATTTTTCTATCTATGGCAGCGCTTATTCTTCGGCCATATTTATATATCTCATGCACGTTGAATCTTTTAACAGAGTCAGTCATCTTCCAATATTTATTGTGTCTGATCATGCCAGAACTTTCACGGATGCTCTCTGTTCCTGCTACCTTCAACATATACGTGTTCAACGTATATGTGTATATGTACGTATGTGTTAGTACAGGCGCACGCCCTTTCCGTTTCCTTTCCCCTTCTCACCCTTTTCTTTTTATGCAGTGTCATAACCATATTTATTGTTCATTTTATTTTATTTCATTATTTGTTTTATCTCAGGAAACTCAACTGGTCATACTAAAAGAAAACTGACTAGACACATTATGTATTAACCGATGTACTGTATGTTTCCTTCACATGCCCAGCGATTAAATTATCTTTTAATTAGGTACCAATTGTGTAGGCGCAAGGAACAATCGAAGGTCCCGCGGGTTATAAAACAGATCCGTCTGAAAATAAGTATTTCTCGATATAATTGAATGTCCTGATTAGATTGTTAAAGATAATTGTCGCTTGAATGACAAGTATCATATAAAATATTACACATTAAATTTTCGTGATTTTCACGTGTCAAACGATCTATTTTTATTTTTAATAAGATTTTTACACGTATCTACGGATAAGTGTCAAATGATAATTTTTCAGAATATGCTAATCATATTATAGAAAATAACCACATGTTCAACAACACAAGAATGCACATCCTACATAAACAGACATACGGCCTAAAACAAAATGATTTAGAAACACTTGAAATTCATAAAAACCTAAACACAACACTTCTTACAATGTTCCCGATCTCCCACCACCTAGATACCCCCTCCACTTCTACTGAATCAACAACCCATACATCAGACAACAACTCCCACATACCTCAGTCTTAACTCACCTGAAGAAGGAAACGGAGGTTTCTGAAATATGTTGCGCTATTCTGAAATATAAAATAGTGGAAAAAACAAAGCTTAGTGTTTTTATTTCATAATTTTTTATCTATGAATAAGTATATGAATTATATACAACAACAAGAACAACGAACTCTGAACTGCGGAACGCTCCCACGACTGCCTTGCCACCAAACCACAAAGGTACTGATACACATGCTTATTTAGTGGCGTGCTAATGAGCATGCCACTAATAAGCATGCCATAACAACTCTATGCACTTGCTCATTATTAGCATGCTTATTGGTGGCATGCTCATAAACAAGCATGCTTGAAGCTAACAATCAAACACACATGCTTATCAGTGGCATGCTCTTGTCATAGAATAGAGACGCTCTTGTTAAAAATGGAAATTTTGCAAACTGAAATAGAAAATTCAAGTGAACCAATAAATCAAAACAGTTCCCGAGTTTCCATCCGCACATTTTTGATATTAGTTTTTATAATTTTTATAGTAAGATTTGAATTATTCATGCCTTTTAATAAAGTTTCATAAAAATTATTTCTCGCTATATTATTTTTACACAACGGTGACCGAGTATTCCACAGACATTCGTGATTCCTATAATAAGTCACGAAAAGTAATATTTTATCATCTCCCCAACGCGCCATATTTGTTTCATCTGTCGCGGACTGAGAAGATCGCATTGATAATACTAGCCGCGAAGCCCGCGAATGACATAAGCACGCTCATAATAAGCAAGCCTGTTCACACATGCTCCAAAGATACCCCTTCTCATGGTGAATGACAGTGGCATGCTCATTACTAGCAATGTGCATACACACATGCCACTAATAAGCAAGGGATAAAGAAGGTCGATACTGCGCATGCTCACATGCCACTAATAAGCAAGGGATAAAGAAGGTCGATACTGCGCATGCTCACGTGCCATTAATAAGCATGTGTATCAACACGAGATACGGGCCGTAGCAGGCGAGTAGTCCGGGGTACAACATTGTCGTCGCGGCATTGTCTTGCGCGGGTTTGTCGGGGTGCCTCAGAAAACATTAAAAAATAAACAGTAGCTCATCCCGGATTGGGATCACAAGCCTATTTGCTCCTGACGCTCGCTTAAAACAGTGATAACTTAGACCGGTTCACCTTTCAATACGCGGAACTGACCTACCCATGGTAATGCCTGTTGGAGAGCTATATCCATGTTAAACAGCTTCAGACATCGACATTTCCAAGTAAACGAAAGCCAGTTCTGGAGAGAACTTCTAGAACAGAAACTAGAACTCAATCCTGTCTAACTGGTGATTTTTTTCTCTTCAATTCAATACCTCGCTTAATTGAATGTTTATTTTAGTAATATCGTTCATGTTCACCTTGTCTTTATGTCTTGTGCAAATACAGGTGCGCCATAAATGTATATTTGTAATTTAAAATATATCGTGGTGTACTGGGATGAATTCGATATAATTATAACTCGAATTTTGGCAGTTTTGAAACATTCACACCAAAAACTTTTTCAATTAGTAAACTAATTAATGCTAAAATAACATAATTCATACGTGATAAGCAAGCTATTAATCTTCTTCCTCTTATTTTTCTTTTAGTAGATCTGTGATACAGAAAACTACTTTACTGGGATGACGAGGTCCAGCTATCCTTCCGGTAGGCATCGTCCAGAAGAAATTTCATTCTCTGCTATATGCACGAGTCTGTCGCTGTCTATTTTGGCTACGCGATCCCTCCAGAAACTCCTTCTGGATCTACTCCATCATGCTATGTCCTCTATTTTGCAGGTTTTCCTTATTTCTTCTTAATTTTTTCTTAATTTAAAAAAAATAGAGATGTGAACACGGAATACGTGTCACATCAATATTCTTACTATTTTCAAACTATGCTAAACACTTGTACTATGAAAATAGGACTAACTTGCTAGTCTGGAGTGAGGTTCGAACCCGCAACCTTTGGATCACGAGGCCAGTGTCCTAACCACAAGACCAACAAGCTACTATATATCACGATATATATCCGCTGCTATACATATGTCCCAGGGTGTCCCGTATCTCGACGTCAAGCCGAAATCGAGTGATACGCCAAGTCATAATAGTTATCAGAAAAATATTTTAAAAATCTAATTCATGTGTTTTAAAAATTATAAGCATTTAAAAAAAAAAAAAAATCTACATCCTGTGACGGTCTTTTCACTCCTGTTGCTACAAATCTTTATTTTTCTTCATTTTTTTTATTATTATGTAATCCTGAATAATGCTTCTGTAAACTTTTGTCCAAAATTCAAAGCAAACTGCTCCAGCTTGGAAGAAAATATCACTTTTTGACCAAACCAAGTATTCAAAATCAATACTCCCAGTTTTAAGTGACTGTTTTTTTCTGTTTCCCCATTCTATGCACGAATTTGTCACTGTCCATTCTGGCTACGCGATCCCTCCAGAATCTCCTTCTGGATCTACTCCATCATGCTATGTCCTCTATTTTGCAGGTTTTCCTTGTGTCTACATTCCGGACACGGTCATGTAGAGTTTTTCCAGTAATCGATCTCAGCACCTTCATTTCAGATGTTCTGAGGAGTCCTTTGGTGCGGACAGCGTATTTCATAATAGGTCACACGATGCGTATATTTTGACCTTACTTTCAATATGCATATTTTTGTTTTTCCAGACCATATTCTTGAGAAACCCTGATTCCTTGGATGCTCTATTAACTTGCTCTCGGACTTCGGTATACAGATCGCTATGCCTATAGATTTCTACACCTAAAGATCTGAAGCTCATACTTGTTCCACAGGCTCATTATCATACTCAGCTTACACCTTGTTGGTTGTTTTGATATTGTTAGACTTTTAGTTTTGCTGATTCCTATTGACATATCAAGCCCTTATGATGCAGTGTGGAGTTTATACAGCATTCTCTGCAAGTCACCTTCAGACTCTGCTATTATCGGTGCGTCATCTGCGTAACATATAACATTGATTACTTTGTTACCCATTTTGTATCCCAGTCCTAAGCTTGCCACCTCTTCTATGATTTCGTCCATTATGAGGTTGAACAGGAAAGGGCTTAGAATGTCTCCCTGTCTAATAAGACTCGGTATGATTTCGTTTGATAGTTAATTGTCGACTTTAATTTTAGTTTTACAGTTGATGTATAGATTTTGGACAGTCTTTACCAATGTGTTCGATACTCGCTTTTCCAATTATATTCTATATTATTTTATTCAGAAATCCTGATATAAACGAATTTTTCATTACCTGGCTTTTCCCCTCTTCAAAAACTTCATGTCTAAGAACGTTGACACCGAGATATTTGATGTATACTAATATATAAAGAGGTAAAGTTTGTAAGTTTGGATATAGGAGGATATCTCCGAAACTACTCATCCGATTTCAAAATTTTTTTATAATGTATTTCAATAAAATGTCTTTTCGTGGTGACCTATTTTACAACTAAAGTCGACGAAATAATGGTCGAGCGATGCGTTTTTTACGAAGCCTGCCTTAACGGTAAGAGATATTTAAATATTTTCAATAGAGAAGTTGTAGAACTCAAAAAGTTCTGTAAAAAATTCCGCGACATGTATCTATATGTTAAGGTTAATTAATACACAGATACTGATAAAATATGACTAAAAGATACTAAAAATCTACGCAGCGAAACCGCGCGGGCGCGGGTAAGGTAGTTTAAAATAAAATTAAATACCTATATTGAATATAAGAAATACATTCAATGTGCGGGACAATTTCTTTTAAATAGAAAAACCCAAACTTTGGTTTAGAAATAGCGTGTATAAAAAAGTTTTTTTAATTTGTATATTTAACATTAATTTTTTAAATTTTTAACTCCCGACTTTAAACCCGATTTTAAACTCCCGACGTTAGGCGTGACTTGTCATCTGACGTATCTGACGTATATATCACACGTAACAGCAAATTCGCGTATTTAGACGCTCATTCGTTTTTTTACAAAACAAGCCGGCTTTTTGTAGTGTGTCCATAATGTCAGGGAAAAAGTTTTGCACATGTTATATGGTATCCAAATGTAGAAATTGATTCCTAAAAACTGAAAAATGAATCCAATATGAAAGCATCAATTTTCGGTAAGCTATCAGAATTTCCTTGTGAAAATCCATTATTTTAAATGTGTTCTTCGATAGTTATTTTATTAAAATAAATCAAACGGCAAAATCAATATAAAAACCATGCAAACACCAGTTAAAACAAGTGAAGACGAATGGTTACCATAGATCACGTATGTTTATCTATCATTCTTGCCAAACAACGTCACGACCAATCATATCGCGTTTTAATTGAATCGTATTTTTGAAGATTTTTGTTATAAAAATCATGAATGAAAACATTATCATTAGCATCCATACTGAGTTACAAAATATAATTTATTTTTCTGGAGCTATTTCACGTATTTTCATAAATATCTGTAAAATGTGAAATTACCCTATTGTCTCTGCCTGCCAATGAAAGAATGCGGCGGCTTTATGAACTATTGTACACTAAAGAGCTCAGTTTGCGGTCAATTTTTATTTTGATTTGAGCTAAAGACTGCATTGCCAGCGAAGCTGCGTCACAATTTGTGTTTTACGTAACGCGATTATTTATCGATTGAAAGTTTTATGCATTTCCTTATGTTAAAGTTACTTTGAGTGGACATTAAAAATATTTTATTACAACAGATGTAATAACGGAAACAGTAATTTGTTTGTGCCCCTTGTCTACATGGCGTGCCATATTGATTTTAAATGCTGTTAATAAAATATTGTCTCGAGGTAATAGAAGAAGAAAGAACTGCGCGCAATCCAGGATTTAACATCACTCCATCATCCATCCATCCGTGTGAGCGGCGCGGCGAGGCGACCACCCGAAACCTCTTCGTTATGTCTGCTGTGCAAGGATAGATTTCTCGTACCAACTGATGTATGCTCGCAGGAGAGGAGCGAGAGGAGACTGAACGCAGTAATCGTGAAGCCGGTGCGCATGCGCACTAGGGATGGGTCGTCGACGTATTTACCGTCGACGAAACGAGACCGTCCACGTCCGTCCATCGACGAGACGATCAATCAGTTGAATTCGTCAACTAGTTGACGCGTCAACTTCGTTACGCGGACGTCGCGGACGTTCTATCTAAACATCGGGACGATGGTCAACTGTCTACGGTTCGACGCGACGCTGCTCGACAGC
>JADDOH010005144.1:0-11528 GCA_016648135.1 Agrypnia vestita
AACAATAAACTTACAGTAATTTAATATATTTCTAAAATGTCAGATGTTTTGAGCTTTGATAAGACACTTCATGCTTTGAAGATTAAATTCTAAAAACATTTGTCAGTCGATTTAGATTTTCGAGATTCGTAGTGAAGTACCTATTATGCATACCGACGGAGTAATTCAAATTTAGAAAATATTCCGCGACGTTATCGGGCCGCCGTTGCTAATCAAACTTTTCTAATGATTCCAATTTGAAAAAACCAATAAAATTTCTAAAAATCCGAAATTATGCTATAACTATTAATTTTTTAACGAAAATTTGATAGAACTTCTTGATCGTCTCCACGAGTCTACTTGCCAAGTTTCAGCTCGATTGGATCACGGGAAAAGGTTCAAAAATCGATCCAAAGTTTTTTTTGACGGCAAGCCGGCAAGCAAGCAAGCAGACGCCACGAGTTAATATAAAGGGAGTAAAAAAATAGGATAAGTTTTGTATTAAATGTTAGACAACAGTTTGTACTAGACAGCTTGAAGTATTATTTCAATGAATGTACTAAAAAATTTAACAACTATGATGGTATATCCAGACATAAATTAATAAAAAGGCTCAAAATTACTAAAACAAAGTACTGTAAAAGTCCCTTATATACAGCTACTAAATACTTCAATCTATTTACCCATCGAACTAAAAATCAACTAAAAACATAAAAAAATGGATAGGTAATTGAAACACAAGAACATCTGATATCCTTTTAAATTGTATATTGTAACCATCTACCACTATCATTCGAGTCACTATTTTGAAAGCTAGGTGTTAACATTAGCCACTAACTAACTTAATTAACTAACTAACTTACCATCACGCCGTTTCCCCGTGGGGGTAGGCAGAGAGGATGGAGAGCCATACTCTTCTGTCCTGACATACAACTTTCGCTTCGTCTACATTCATACATCTTCGCATGCAAGCTCGACGGTTTTTCAGGCTTGTAACAGGACCATCTTCCAGTATCTGGTTTATCTGGTCATGCCACGTCTTCCGTGGTCGCCCTCTCTTTCTGGCGCCGTCAACACTTGCATCATATATCTTTCTTACCATTCTTTCCTCATTCATTCATTCGCTCAACATGCCCAAACCACCTGAGCGACCCTATTTTTATTCTATGTTTTATGCTACGATCAGCTTTACATTCATTCCTAATATCTTCATTCTTTACTCTATCATACATGGATTTATCACACATACGTCTAAGGGACCTCATCTCCACTGCATTCAATCTACTTTCGTTCCTCTTCTGCCAGCTCTAGGCTTCACATCCATACATTAGTGTCGGTACCAGAACTCCATTATGTACCGCTAGTTTTGCCTCGGTAGACATATTTCTATTAGAAATTATTGCATTCAAAGCACCGTTCACCCTATTCCCGGCAGTCACTCTCCTCTCTATATCTTTCTCAACATTCCCTCTTCTATCCAACATACTTCCCAAGTACAATTTTAAGTGTTTGGACACGCAAGCAAGCAATTAATTCATCGGCAATGATTTTGACACATGAGTTGTGTCAGAAGTCTATCTGTGCGCAAAAATTAGTTTGTCTGTACACGATATCAACATTGGTCGCAGTGCGGCGTGCAATGGTGGATGTGATTGTGTTTGCACATTCAATTTCGTTTATCTCGTGCTCCATCGTTTGCTTCAAATCGCTGTACCGTTCCTCATCTCATTGTGTGCCTTTCCCGCAATTTAAATGCAGAAATGTCGGTACATGACCGAGTCAGTGCCCAACAGCGCAAACGCCTAGGAATCTAGACGGTAGGTGCCCGATACCAGTTCCTCCTCTGTCTGCCAGCGCTAATATCTGTGCTTTTGTTATTTTTTAAATAACAATTAGCCACGCGATTTTTCCCACCAATTGCTATCGCTTTAACTAATACTCGGTTGTTGCAGTGATTTAACCCGCGGTTAGAATAATGGAAGATAAATTATGGGGAATGTATTATCCTTGATAATGCTATCTGTGATCTAGAAGAAAACCCAGCTTTTCCTGGGTGGAGATCAACCATTTACGTACAGTTACTTGTTTGTTTAAATTTATTTATTTATTTATTTGTTTATTTATTTATTTATTTATTTATTTATTTATTTATTTATTTATTTATTTATTTATTTATTTATTTATTTATTTATTTATTTATTTATTTATTTATTTATTTATTTATTTATTTATTTATTTATTTATTTATTTATTTATTTATTGATTTATTTATTTATTTATTTATTTTAATTTTATTTACTTTCCTACTTATCTTATTTATCTCATTTATTTATTTATTCATACGCCAATCGGCTATATACATTGATTTTACAAAAATAATAGACTTAAATGAATGGATTAGGAAAATTGCACATATATAAAAAAACAATACTAGCATAGTAACAACATGGTATAATCGTATAGGGTTGAGGGTAATTTTAATACTGTGATAACAATCTTTTTGCCGCTGATGAGAATGAGACGTATGATTCATCGAAGAAGTTGATATCAACACAGTGACTATTCACCAGATTGGCAATCCTATTTCTTGGGCCATTGTACACGTAACTTTTTGTGGATTTAGTGGTTTCTAACAATCTACGCACTCTTAGATCCGGCCTAGCAGTGATAATGCCAAATTGTTCCAGGATCTCGGGCGAGTCTATCTGTCCGTTGACAGATTTGTAGAAGAAGGTCAGATCAGACAATTGTCTTCGAGTGATTAGTTTGCTGATTCTAAATCTGTTATATACGGTCTCAATATCTCCTGGTGATCGTGTACGATAGGCGATGCATTTACATAGTTTGCGTTGTATTCTTTCGAGCTGATTGATTAGTTTATTGGTATACGGCGACCAAATGACAGAACAGTATTCTAAAATCGGTCTCACAAGACTGTCGAATAGTCGTACCAGCGTGTAGACATTGCTGAAGTCCTTCCCAGCTCTAATGATGTAACCAAGAGTCTTGAAAGCTTGTGACGCAACTTTCTCCACGTGGCTTGAGAAATTCAGTTTATGGTCCACAATAACGCCAAGGTCCTTTGCCGAGGTGACTATCGGGAGATGATGTCCATCAATGAGATAATTAGCCTGATATTGATTTCGTGATCTAGAGAATGACATTACTGAGCATTTACCGATATTTAACATTAGTTTGTTTTTAGTACACCACCTGTGGAGTTCATTGAGATCGTGCTGAAGAATTTCTAAGTCTTGGTCATTCATGATTCTTCTGAAAATTTTCATGTCATCTGCCTATAGTAGATAATCGGATAGTAAATTGTCTGCGATGTCATTGATGAAAATATTAAAGAGAATCGGACCAAGATGTGACCCTTGAGGGAATAAATTCTTATGTTGACTGCACAAAATGTTTTTGTTTTGTAAACCCATCTTTGTTAATCTGTTGCAACTTGAACTTGTCAATATGAGAGGCACCTGAAGCGGCTCGAGAGAGAGTTCAGTGCGCACATCACCGAAAGGACCCTGAAATTGAAATAGAGGAGTAAGATTAGTCCCATTCTTCTCCGACTGAACTAGCTGGTGATGACGAGGGGCTCAGATCATGAGGATCTGAACTCCACGTCATATAATATTAAATGTGAGAAATCAATTCTTCTATCGTTTTTAAGAACTGTTTTCATGTCGCTGCAATGCTCACCATGCGTCTGCAGGTTTTTGAATTCGCCCTGCTATTTTCACGGCCATTCAGAATTTTCTGGGGTAATATACCGTATTATTACGACCTTTTTGGCCAGATAGGTCGTAATAATAATGTATATTACCCCAGAAAACACAAACCAAGTGATGTGCTATGATTTTTTCCGCCTAAAAGCTTGACGGAAACCATTGAAATGTGGTTGTACCGTAGAATGCTGCGCATGCCGTCGTCAGGTATGGTCGTGATGTATGGTCATGGTATGGTCAGATGTGCTCCAGAGAGCCAGTACTGAGAGAGAGTTGTTGGCAAATATCAAAGTCCGAAAGGTGTCAAACTTGGTTCATGTGTTAAGAGGAGAAAAGTACAATCTTTTGCATTTTGATAATTAAGGGCAGGTTAGAGGGAAAACGAAGTGTAGGCAGGGAGCAGATCTCATGGATAAGGAAGCTGGAATCAAGAGTAAGGATGGTGGAAAAGCTGTTTTGAGCCTTTAAAGATAGAGAGATGTACCCTCAAGTGATAGTCAACGTTGGGGGACCTGACACTACACTAGGAGAATAAGAATTAATCAAAAAATCCATCATAATTAATTAATTAATTAAGTTTTTTATTAGAAATTAGTTAATGAGCTCACCAAAAGATGACCGAAGTGTCTTTGTGCGCTGGATAATATTGAGACGAAAAAAACTAACCCATAAAAACCAAGTTTTTATTATACTTCCTTTCTCATTTACTAGTTGAAACAGGTTTGGCGCTTACCCCACGCGTTGGGCTTGTGAGCGGACGGAGCTACGAAAGAGAGTAATAAAAAAATTCGAAAAATCCAAAATTATACTATAATTGTTAATTTTTTTAAACGAAAATTTGTAAGTTCATTTTTACCGTGGCTACGAGTCTGCCTGCAAAGTTTCAGCTAGATTGGATCACGGGAAAAGGGTTAAAAATCGATCCAAAGTTTTTTCGTCAAGCAAGCAAGCAAACGCCACGAGTTAAAAGAAAGAAAGTAAAGATAGAAAAAATATTTTTTTTAAAACCGCGCTTATATTTAATTTTACTCTCCAAATAAAAGTGTGAGCGCTTTCCCTCCATTAACTCCCACCTTTTATTTGGAGAGTGAGACAAAAATTTTGTGGCCGAAAATTTTGTTTTTTACTTTTTAGTGTATTTAAATATAAGCGTGGTATTTTCTTTAAAAAAATTCGTAAATTAAAATGTATTAATTATATTGCTTTGTGTGCATCTGTCCTGCGTGCAGATATTCGGTAGGTCACCGCTCGTGTCTCTTCATAGCAGACTAGAATTTTCATATTAAAATCTGTATTATTTCGATTCACATTATTCTAAAATGCAAAGGTCAGCGAATGAATGCTTAAATATAGATATTTTCATTTTGATAACAACTTTTTATAACGGAAAGTCTCTCGCGAATTCCGGTGTGAAATTCAATTTAAAACCCAGGAACTACGACGTCTTAAATTTGTTTTTATTACTCAGGCAGGTAATAAAAAACGGGAACATATAAATGTAATGGCGAATTTTTTAGTTTCCATTAAATAATCAACGGGAGGTTATATCTGAAATATGTGCGAATAATACTAATGCTTAAAGCTACAGTTACACATGCTAATTTAGTGGCACGCGAGCATGCGCAGTATCGACCTTCTTTAGGCCTTGCTTATTAGTGACACGTGTGTACGCACATTGCTAGTAATGAGCATGCCACTGTCATTCACCATAGAGAAGGGGTATCTTTGGAGCATGTGTGAACAGGCTTGCTTATTATCAGCATGCTTATGTCATTCGCGGGCTTCGCGGCTAGTATTATCAATGCGATCTTCTCAGTCCGCGACAGATGAAACAAATATGGCGCGTTGGTGAGAATGAATAAAACCATTACTTTGCTTCTGTGACTTTAGAAATCCTAAGTCTGTGGAAATACTCGGTCACCGTTGTGTAAAATATATTAGTTGAGAATAAATGGTTTAAATGCATAACTATTTATTAATAGGCATGAATGATTCAAATCTTACAATAAAAATTATAAAAACTAAAATCAAAAATGTGCGGATGGAAACTCGGGAACTTTTTTGATTTATTGGTTCACTTGAATTTTCTATTTCAGTTTGCAAAGATTCCATTTTAAACAAGAGCGTCTCTATTCTATGACAAGAGCATGCCACTAATAAGCATGTGTGTTTTATTTTTAGCTTTGGGCATGCTTATTTATGAGCATGCCACTAATAAGCATTGTTAGGGCATGCTTATTAGTGGCATGATCAATAGCATGCCACTAAATAAGCATGTGTATCTGTACCTTAATGCATTTCGATCTAGATAGATACGTTTATATTTCTCACCATAAAATAATTCAACAAAGCTGTAATTTAGTATACAAAGCCATGTAATAATAATTATAAATGGGCTGGTCTAAAAAAATGATACACTCATTACTTCAGTGAACTATACTGGAGTCTTCTCTCTCATGTCAGGTTGTATAAGTAATTGTAATTTCACTGGTCATTATTCCATTATGGGGATTAAATCTTAAAAATATTTTCAATCAAATTTTAGGCCATTTCAAAAATTCTGAATACGAAATGAAAAATTTTTCTTCTTTCTGCATTCACTTTTTGCCTGTTTATTTATTTTATCACTAGCTGTAACCCGTCAAAAATGACGATACTTTTACTTGTTAGTTCATAAGGAATATGTATTTATTTATTTAATTTTAAAAAAAATTGAAAAAAAAATCGAAAAAAAATTCATAAAAAACTTATAATTTTAAAATACTTTGTAATAGAAAATTATATATTTTGATTTATGATCCGCTATTACGTAAAACTTCTAATTAATGTGAAGCTGAAATTCAAAAACGTGAATGAAAGTAATTTTTGACGGGTTATAGCTAGTGTAGCTAAATATTATTTCTACATACACATAAAATAATCTGTACATCTTGCAACATTTACAATTTTGCTTTTTAAATTTCTTTTACTGGCAATGTGCGCATTACATGCAACATCATTTCTGAAGCATTTGTTTTTTATTTATTTCTTTCCTGTATATGAAATATCAAAATTAATTATTCATTTCAAAATATGAAACATATTTGAAATTAGAAAAAATGTTTTTAATGCAGTCACCGAGGATTACTCATTTAAAATGTACTCAATTCTAGATTTTATATATATATCCCATCCAAAATCACGTCTCCTATAAACTTATAAGCTTTGATTCCTATAAAATCTAGAATTCAGTATATTATCAATTAGTAATCCTCGATGAGTGCAATCATTTTTTTTGGATATTTCTATCTTTGCTTTTATACCCTACTTATCATGTTGGAAACAATTAGTATTGCATTTTTATAGAACATACACAAACGCTGAATGTTACAGGACTCTAATCGAAAAGTATTTCATATATCGATAATTAAATTTGGAATCAAACGAACAAATGAGTAGCTTGTTGGTCTTGTGGTTAGGACTCTCGCCTCGTGATCCAAAGGTCGCAGGCTCGAATCTCACTCGAGATAAGGAAGTTAGTCCTATTTTCATAGCACAAGCGTTTAGCTTAATTTTAAAAAAAGTAACCCATAAAAACCAAGTTTTTATTATACTCCCTTTCTTTGTAAAATATAACAACAATTAAAGACGAATTAAAACATATAACATAACACTAAACTTACAGTAATTTTATATATTTCTAAAATGTCAGATGTTTTGAGCTTTGATAAGATTTTCGACATTCGTAGTGAAGTACCTATTATGCATACCGAAGGAGTAATTCAAATTTAGAAAATATTCCGCGACGTTATCGGGCCGCCGTAATCAATCTTTTCTAATGATTCCAATTTGAAAAAACCAATAAAATATCGAAAAATCCGAAATTATACTATAATTGTTAATTTTTTTTAACGAAAATTTGATAGATCTTCTTGATCGTCGCCACGAGTCTACTTGCCAAGTTTCAGCTCGATTGGATCACGGGAAAAGGGTCAAAAATCGATCCAAAGTTTTTGTTGACGGCAAGCAAGCAGACGCCACGAGTTAATATAAAGGGAGTAATAGTAAGAATATTGATGTGATACAAATTCCGTGTTCGCATCTCTTTTTAAAAAAAAACTAGTGAAGCTAAATAAAAACTTGAAAAAATGGCCTTCTTAGATCGGTGGGCGTGACACTGGCTTCTCAATCAAGGATTCCGTGTTTCATTCCCAATGAGGCCACAATAAACCTATGTGATTTACTAAATCTTGTTGCTGTAATATGTTTTGCTACAGTTATTGGGCCTCGCTGTCTGTCGTAGCTTTAAGTTAAATAAAAATTCTAATACCTTTGAGTAATATATTCCGGCAACAGGATAAATATACTGACGAAATAAGCAGAATTATCATGTCTACTATTGGGTTCCCTTTTAAGCTTTTAAGTGCGATTATGATGATGATAGACAGTTGATGATGATGATAGTAAGAAGTCGCTTGTATTCCTTTTAGTCTCATTTTTAGTTTTTTTCTAATTACACAACATTTCCGATATCCCTACATTAAGAGCAACAAATTCATCTAAAGACGTTCGCAGAAAGTTTTTGCGGTATCAGTTTTTCCATCTGTTTACAGTTGTATTCGCAAATTGAATGGCGCTCGACTTTGGCCTTCACGCCGATTATGTAATTACGATTGTGTATCGTAAAGTGCTGCGTGTGTAACAATGCTTAAACTGGGAACTAAAAAGTAAACAGTAATTCATCGCTGTATTCAATTACTTCGTGTTACGCGAAAACGTGTTAAAAGGGGACCCCCGTGAATTGCATAATTTTTCAGTCCACGATGCATGAAAATGTTAATTATAAATAAAACTGCATCATTGCACTATTTTATTACAATTTAAAAATTATTAATTAAGTAATTAGACACTTAAAGGCATACAAAACTATTTAATTTATTGTTTATAACGCGATAATTTGAATATAAAAATAATTAATTTAAAATCAGTTAGGAAAATGTTGTGTATGATCCATACCCGGCGTTTGTTTCAGATTTGTTTAAGTATTGAATTAAGATAGGAATTTAGGGGAAGAAAGGTGCTTTTGTTTAAGGGGGGGGTAAGGTTAATTCGTACAAAAAAAGGCATGTTTTGTGAATTTTTTGTGACAACACAGTTAGAATCTCTTTATTAAAATTAATGGTACATTAAAGTATGACATTTGAAGAATATTGTGTAAAATTTTCAAGAAGAAATATTAAAAAATAAGGCAATGGCAGCAATTATTCGGACATATCTCGGAAAAAAGTAGGATTGCGGTGTCCATCATAACTTGGTACTAGATCATCTGAAATCAAAAAATAAAAGTTCATTCGTCAGATAATAGGTTTTTCCAGGTAACGCTGGGAGGGTTTTTTGAAATTTCAATTTTTCATTTTTTTGGAACACTTTGAAGGGAAAAACGCGTGTTTTTGCGAAAAATATCGACTAATTTGTTATTAAAAAATAAAAATTAATAACAAATTTGAAAAAAATTCTCCAGCGTTACCTCGTAAATTATGTACAGAAATAGTGTTCAAAATTTCAAAAGGATCGGTGCAGTAGTTTTAAAGTTATAACGGACACCGACTTTGAAAACGTGAGATGTGGGGAAAATGCTTTAAAGTTTTGCACACTGTAAAATTCAAAATAAAACTCAACACTTATTTTATACTTACACATAATCGTCAATGCCATGTTCACACAGCAAAGAGCTTTCATCATCAGCATCTGTTTGTCCTTGTCTACGCAAAACTTTTCCAATACAATAGCACGTCCGGTAGTCCTCAGGTGAGCGCGTCTCTCAGCTGCCCGAGCAGGTATAGAAAATCAGTCTGAGTATCGCTCAAATGTTCATAATTTCGTCAATTTTGCTCCGATTGACTTGAAATTTTGACAAAGTATTCTTGCGATGTTATACATTAATTTAAAAAATTAAAAATAAAATGCAAAAAAAAAAAGTTAAAATCCTTACCCCCCCCTTAATGCAAGGCCTAAAATATAACACATATATAAATTGGATGATTGAGTAGGGTGGGTAGGTGGTGGCAATATTTTTTATATGTGTATATGACACTCCAATTATTAACAAATACACTAGAATACGCCAGAAAATTATTTCAAATTTTGAACTATTTTTTAGACCTATTTATAAAAACAGGTCTAAAGGTTCTGAATATATAAATATTCAGAATATTGTAACTGTGCTCAAATTTTTCTAGAACATAAAACTATATTTATACTACACAACACAATACATTTAAGCTTAGTTGTAACGATTGTGATCATTTTTATATTGGGAAAACTTTGAAATCAGGTATAAAGAGCACATCAAAGCTTTAACTAGCAATGTTGAGTCGGTTTTTGGAAAACATTTAATGAAATATACATAAATACATTAATTTAATATAAATACAGGTTTAAAATTTTTACATACTAGTAATCAGCTTCCACAGATAAATAATCTAGAAACACTTGAAATTAGAAAAAGTGTAAATATTAATTTAAGGATAATAAATAACCAGACAAACTTTGTGCACAACCCACTATTGGATATATTTCCACTTAAGAATCCATCCCCTTCCACCTCCGACCCCACCCCCCTCCCTACACCATCCCCGTCCTTGTAACACACTTGCATTGTTTATCTATATTTCAATTTTAATACACAAACAATCTTGAAGAACAGAACATTGCTCTCGAAACGTATAGATTTTATATATAATAAAGTGGTGAAAATAAAGTGATTTTTATTTTATTTAATAAGTAACCACAAAATTAAACCTTCATTCAGAAGAATAAATATTCTTCAAACAAACAATACTGGATTTTATCCCCAGGGGGATATCATCATCAAGATATATTATAGATGTCTCATATAACTCACACTCTATAATATAATATCTCATAGAAAGATTAAATTGTTTTTAAGTATTTCATTTGCCTTCCACAGCCGATTTTGTCACGAAATGTATGGTTTTAGATATTCATTTCAATTTGCTAAGCCTACTTGAGAATAATATTTTGACAATTGTCAATTAAACTTCAAATTAAATAAAAAACGCGAAGAAACAGCGGATTATTATATACCAATCTAATACTTAATGCATGATGATATCAATTATTTATTATAATGAAATCTACTTTTACAGGTAGGTACGTAAGCATTTAGGTTTAGAAGAAAAGGTACAGATACACATGCTTCTTTACTGGCATGCTAATGAGCATGCCACTAATAAGCATGCCCTAACAACTGTACACACTTGCTCATTACTGGCATGCTTATTAGTGGCATGCTCATAAATAAGCATGCCCAAAGCTAACAATCAAACACACATGCTTATTAGTGGCATGCTCTTGTCATAGAATAGAGACGCTCTTGTTCAAAATGGAAACTTTGCAAACTGAAATAGAAAATTCAAGTGAACCAATAAATCAAAAAAGTTCCCGAGTTTCCATCCGCACATTTTTGATTTTAGTTTATATAATTTTTATTGTAAGATTTGAATCATTCATGCCTATTAATAAAGTTTCGTAAACATTATTTCTCACTATATTATTTTTACACAACGGTGACCGAGTATTCCACAGACATTCGTGATTCCTATAATAAGTTACGAAAAGTAATGTTTTATCATCTTCCCAACGCGCCATATTTGTTTCATCTGTCGAGGACTGAGAAGATCGCATCGATAATACTAGCCGCGAAGCCCGCGAATGACATAAGCATGCTCATAAATAAGCAAGTCTGTTCACACATGCTCCAAAGATACCCGTTGTCTATGGTGAATGACAGTGGCATGCTTATAAATCAACCGGCGGTTG